>JAUMHN010037343.1:0-28654 GCA_032360265.1 Heliamphora ciliata | reverse complement strand
TGCATGAACTGCATTGTGGGACGGATAGACCAGTTTTCAAATTGTTTTTAAGAGTCGTGTGAATCGCGATCTAAAAACCGTTTTCAAATTGTTTTCAAGGTTCCTGTGAGTGAGTCAAAACATGATTTGTATCCTCGCTTTTTTCGTTTGCACGTGAAAGCTCGTTTTTAAGGCTTGAAAGCGAGTCTAAACCTGCACTTTGATTTCCTAGCATGTTTCGTTTATACTGCATGCCTGTCTAGTTTCTGCTGAATCTTGGCTTACGATGTGGGATTTGCTTTTCTTCAGGCACCGGTCACGCTGGTTGATCTAGAGGTGCTGGAGAGGTGAAAGGGTTATAGTGTTCCTTTTTGTTTCTATATGTATCATGTATGCTCAATACATGTTTCTCGGCGTTAGAGTCTCGTAATGTATGCCGTTTGGCGTTTATATACAATGCATATATGTTTTTTTTAGAGTGTATTCTCGGGCAGGGTGTTGTGGTTAATTGTTTATGGGTGTTTTACATCGCCCGGAGTTTGAGGCATGACAGTAAGTGAGCCTACAGGACATAGGCTTCAATGTAAAAATTTTATGTTCTTTAATTCTTTTTTAGTTTATTAGAAAGAAAAAAATAAGAACATGTATGGAGGAACGAAGGTGACGGCAATCGGCGGTGGTTGGCGGCGGCAACCGATTTTTTTTTGCTTTGTAATTTTTTTTTCAATTTTTTTTTGATAAAAAAATGGTGCAAAACAGCCGCAGCAGCAACAAAACAGAAAGTTTCAGCGACGCAAATAGTAGCAGTTTCAGCGACGCACGCAGGCAATAAGCTGTTTGGTTTGCTGAAGTTTGGTTGTCAGTGTTTCTTTTTAATCAAAACACTGAAGAGGTTTTTCATCCAAACACAAACAGTGTTTATCCAAAAAAAAAAAGCTGATTCAGAAAAGAATTTTGAAACTTATCCTTTTAAACATGAGACTGAAACTCTTTAGAGTTTCAATTCGATCATAAAACGGGATATATTTATCTTGCATTTTATTTATTTATTTTATTAACTGGGTGAATGATAAATATTGATTTTATTTATCATGTTAATTTAATTAATTTAAATATTCAGTTTTTATTAAAATATTTTGTAATAGAAAATAAAATTAAAATTTTTTAATTAATTAATTCATTAAATAAAAAAACTTTAAATATTTTATTTTTTTTACAAAATATCACGTTTAAGATGATTTTTTTTAAATCAGATATCTTGAAAAAATGTGAGAATTAATTTGGAATTTTAAATTAATTAAATAAAAAAATATTTTATCGAAATAAATTATTATTTTTAAAAATATATAAAATAAAAAATAAAATAAATAAATATCTTTAATCACTACCTTAGCTGAAAAGCTACAGAAAAAATTGTGCATTTATTAAATTTTATTTGTTACGCATTTAAACACAAAAAGATGGTTTGATAAACCAGAATATTTAAAATCGTGTATACGGAAAGATATTTGGTTCTTTCTGATCGTGCGTTTTTCAAAATTAATAAATTTATTTTAATTAAACAGATTTTTATAACTCTCAAAAATATTTTAAAAATCTAAGTGGGAGAAAAAATTTATTCATAGATAAATCTCGCGGTCTCCATTACCAGTTTGTAGGCGGTGCAATTAAACCCTGTGTGTCGCCAGTAAGGCTTGCCTCCCCATCAAACAGTTTAATTGTGATATTGCCAGTATAAACCTCATTTAGGAATAATTCTGGATAATTGTTAGTGTGGATCACTTCTCCATCTGAAGAATTCATTGCAAAGCGATTAATTTGTAATTAGGTGATAGTTAACACTTAGTTGTATATAATAATATCATCTCCATCTGAGTCACTGCTATTATATACTGGACCAAATTTATGTCAGTTATTTAATTTTACTTGACATGGTTAGTTGCCTAGATAGTAAAATTAAAAAGAATTGGCATGTCTAGTCTTATGATGGATAGTAGACGTCCATCCATCGTGGCATACTATTCTCAGGTTACCAGGCTGCTGGCGAATTAATTTTAAAATAGTAGAGAGAACCAAATTAAAATGAATTAAGAGTTTTGCTCATCATAATTAATGGTATTTTAATTATGTGATTCTCAAGATTAAAATGGCTTTCAACCCACTCGCTTATATTCTCAAAAAAAACAAACTAATGGGATAGGATTTTATTGACTGAAAATATAAATTGGATATAGCTTTAACTACCAATGGTATTTTTTCAATACCAGAAAATGTGTTTGTTTCAGATAAAGGTTCTTCCTCAGGGCCGGAAGGCATGAAGAAGAAAAAGGTTCAAAAATAGGGAGACACGGTTTCTAGGGTAGTTAGTGGGCCACGGACTGGTGTGAAAAAGCCAAAAGGCAGATATTTTCACTGCAACTAGACCCAGCACTAGAAAAAATTATGTCCAGTATTTCTCAGAAGGCAGAACAAACAGAGTAATTTCTGTTCACTAGTTGTGGAAACATGTTTAGCAGGGTTATCTACAAGTACCTGGTGTGTAGATACGGGAGCCACTAATCATATCTGCAATTCATTGTAGGGGTTTCAAAAAACTCGACAACTTAATGATGGAGAGATTTACCTGCATATGGGTAATAATACAAAGGAAACAGCAGTTGCAGTAGGAGATGTCACTCTCAGTTTTGGTAAAAATCGGATTTTAACATTGAGATATTATCTTTATGTACATTTTATTAGAAAGAATTTAGTTTCCGTTTCTAGATTGGCCAAAGATAGATATTTAATTTATTTTAATAACTCTGTGGTTATTAAGGATAATAAACGATTTATCTGTTCTGGTACATTGGTGGATGATCTTTATACTATTACTCCAATCTCTTCTATACTGCAACTGATTGAAACGAATAATACATCTACATTATCATATAAGAGAAAGTTTTCTTTTTTAATGAACCAAACGTTTTTTTGTCACTTACGCTTTGGTCATATTAATCTAAAAGGATAAACAGACTGGTAACAGATGGACCTTTGAGTTCATTAGAAGTGGAGGCACTTCTAGTCTTTGAATCTTGCTTAGAGGGTAAGATGACCAAGAGGCCTTTTTCGGCCAAAGGCTATAGAGCTAAAGAACCGTTAGAACTAGTTTATTCTGATGTGTGTGGTCCTATGACAATTCGGGCTAAAGGGAGTTTTGAGTACTTCGTTAGTTTTATTGATAACCACTCAAAGTATGGATATATTTACCCGATGCACCGTAAATTTGAATGATTTGAGAAATTCAAAGAATTCAAGACGGAGACAGAAAAATGTCTAGGTAAAAGTATCAAATCACTACGATCCGACTGTGGTAGGGAATACCTATTTGGAGAGTTTAAGGACTGCTTGTCATCAGAGGGGATTACATCCCAGTTGACTGCACCTAGCACCCCACAGCAGAATGATGTAGCAAAAAGAAGGAATAGGACTTTTGTGGAGATGGTAAGGTCAATGATGAGTTATTCAGATTTACCAGATTCATTTTGGAGACTCGTTTTAGAGACAGCAACTTACATTCTAAACTTGGTACCTTCTAAGTCAATACTTTCTACTCCCACAGAATTATGGACCGATTGTAAGCCTAGTTTGAAACACATTCAGATTTGAGGGTGTCCAGCACATGTGCTGAAAGAGAATGCGAATAAGTTAGAACCGATGACAGAAGTTTATTTCTTTGTAGGGTATCCCAAGAGAATGAAGGGTGGTCTATTTTATAATCCTAAGAATCAGAAGATCATTGTTAGCACCAATGCCTGATTCTTGAAAGAGGATTATATTATGGATCACAAGCCCAATAGAAAAATTGTTCTGAAAGAACTGAGAGAAAATACTAGAACGGAAAAGAAACTACAAGTCATAAATATTTCACTACCTCGTCGTAGTGGGAGGATTATCAGGATAGGTGCAAATTAAGAACAGGGTGTTGATGCACAGGGTTCTAATTCTGCACAGTGTGTTATTACTAGTACACAGACACAGGTAGTGGCTGGTCGTAATGGGAGGGTTGTTCATCAACCTGACTGGTATATGTTCTTGGGAAAGTCTTTTGACAAGATCTCGACAGAACTAGATACCGTGCCCTGTAACTACAATGAAGCACTTCAAGACAAAGATGTAGATATTTGGCAAAGGGCTATGAATTCAGAGATGGAATCTATGTATTCCAATTAGGTATGGGAACCTGTAGAACCATCCGAAGGGAAAAAATCCAATGGATGCAAGTGGATCTACAAGAAGAAGAGAGGAGCAGACGAGAAGCTTAAAACCTTCAAAGCTAGGCTTGTTGCTAAAGGATTTACTCAGAAAGAAATGATCAATTATGAGAAAACCTTTTCGCCGGTAGCCATGCTTAAGTCTATCCGGATTCTCTTATCTATTGCCGCACATCTCGATTACGAAATCTGAAAAATGGACGTCAAGACAGCTTTTCTTAACGAAAGTCTTGGCGAGTGTATCTATATGATAAAACTAGATGGATTCATTGCAAAAGGCCAGGAGCACATGTTGTGCAAGCATAAGAGATCCATTAATGGACTTAAGCAGGCATCGAGGTCTTGGAACACTCAGTTTGATCAAGCTATAAAGTCTAATGATTTTGATCAAAGTTCGGATGAGTCCTATGTGTACAAGAAGCATGGCGAAAGTGTGGTGATCTTCTTAGTACTTTATGTAGACGATATCTTGCTCATCGAAAACGATGCGGGAGCATTATCTACGATTAAAGTATGATTATCTGGACAATTCGATATGAAAGATTTGGGAGAAGCCAGTCACATCCTTGAGATCAAGCTTGTGCAAAATTAAAAACAAAGGATGTTGGGCTTATCACAAGCAAAGTATATCGATGATATCCTTGCTCGTTTTAGCATGCAGGATTTCAAGAAAGGGTTTGTCCCTTTTAGGCATGGAATCGCTCTATCCAAAGATTAATGTCCTAAGACACCTGATCAGATAGAGAAGATAAAGGCAATTCCTTATGCTTCGGCAATAGAAAGCCTCATGTATGCTATTTTTTTGCACTAGACCCGACATCTGCTTTACCGTTGGCATGGTTAGGAGATATCAGTCTAACCCAAGTCAGGAGCATTAGACTGCGATAAAAATATAATCAAGTACCTAAAAAGGACTAAGAATTATATGTTGGTTTACCCGGAAGATAGTCTAGTACCTTTGGGGTACACAGACTCGAATTTTCAGTCTGACAGGAATTCCCGTAAGTCTACCTCAAGATATGTGTTTACCTTAGGAGGTGGAGCTATAAGTTAGAGGAGTATCAAGCAGTCCTGCATTGCTGATTTCACTATGGAGGCCGAGTATGTGGCAGCTTCTGAAGCAGCCAAGGAGACCATTTGGCTTAAGAACTTTCTGATGGATCTAGAAGTGGTACCTTTAGTTCAGTCGGCTATTACACTTTACTATGACAATAGAGGAGCGGTTGCAAACTTGAAGGAGCCAAGGGTCCATAAGAAAGGCTAGCACGTTGAGCGTAAGTATCACCTAATACGAGAAATTGTACAGAGATGTGATGTTGCTGTGACCAAGATTGAATTAGGAGACAACCTTGTAGATTCTTTTACAAAGAGCTTACTGGCTAATACTTTTGATAGTCATGTAGAGGGCATGGGAGTTAGATGCATGGCAGTATAGTTTTGAGTATAAGTGGGAGATTGCTAGAATTGGTATACTGAAAACCATGTTTTTAGTATTTAATTTTATTTTAATAGAATTAATTTTCCATTTTATGAGAATCTTTATGAGCAATGTATCCGTATCATTTTTTTGTTATGCATGGATGTCCAATATTCTGTATAGTATTTAATCTGGTGTGTAGAGTACGGTTTACACACAGTAGATCAAATTTTAAGTTCTTGCAGAATATAAGTTTTATATTCACAATTTAAATGGAAATGGACATACAATCGGTACGACTGTGACACAGACTTTTAGCAGACCTGTCTTGGTTACGAAGAACAGATAATAGCGTCGTCTATTATTCTGACTCTCTGTGTCAGTACACTTTGTGTGTATTGAACGGGACATTTAGAGTAATTAATTTTATATTGACTATATAAATTAATTCACACCCCAAGGTTATTACGAATAGTATTTATCCTCTTAATCCTGAAAGAATTATTGATTTGTATATATTTAATAGTCGTTGTTTTGATTCATTAGAGGGTACGATCTTATATGGGTCTACATTCCCTGTGAGTTGGATAGCGGTATTATTTATATGACAAATATTAATTATTGACAGAATCCACGTCCTGAAAGATCGGGATTGACGATACCCTCTTAAGGAAGCTTATAAGTTTTGACCGGACCAAACCATGTAGGTGAATTTCATTATCCGGCGGTCAAATAAGTTATGCAGAAGGGTTTAAGGAGTATCAAGACACCGATTAAATTAAATTATCAGTAATTAAATTTAATTGGCGGGTATCAAGAATTTTAACGTGTGGAGAAATGGTAAGCATTTAATAACAAGAGCTCAATGCAAGAAGATCTTGAGATTATGGATATGAGTGCAATTATAGTTCTTTAGTAGTGTGAACTGTAATTCAGTGTTTTATAAAAATTGCAGAAACTGCGGCGTCTTTTCATAATTGTAGAAATCGCTAGTAGGTGTCTGTGTTACACTGGAAGTCTTACTCATAATTACTCTCTAAATCCCTGCTGTAGCCCTATATATATGTGGGTAGGCTGAACCAGTTTCATATCATATATCATATTTTGTCTTTCAAGACTAAAAGATATATGGATTCTGCTGGTACGAGTTCTCGATAGTCCGTAGCCCACACTACGTTCGAGAATCGCGTAAGAGAATACAGTAGAAGATCTGACAGGAGCTTCAACTCGAAATCAAATCGTAGTTGAAGAATCGATCGACAAAAGGTATTCTTCTAAATTAATTTTGGTTGCACAGGTTTTATTTTGATTATTCGACGTCAAAAGTTTTATCTGGAGCCCGTTTCGGCGTTTACTCGTCCAGTTAACTTTTTACCAAGAATCGTTTATAAAAATAATGATCTTGACAGTATATATATATTAATATTAGTTGTAGAGAATTATGGATAATAAATATCTCAGGGACTTTTGTGCAATTATAAAGATGTAAGGGACTTGCATGTAATTATCGAAACTAAAACTCTTAAGAACTCTTGGGAGTAATTTGGATGCGGACTAAAGTGTCTTCTCATGAGATTTATAATTTATTATGAATTTTGATGTCATATGCTAAAAGTGAAGTTATCTTGAAGATTTGGGGTTAAAGTATAATTATTAAAAGTTACAGGGTTTTAGATTTTTGAGTATAATGTTCTTTCCAAGTTGGAGCTTGTACTTGATTCTCTTATTCTTTGGACTTGGAATTTGTGTTTTGCTATTATAGGGCAACACATATAGAGTATTGGGTTTGAAAGATTACGAGACTAAGTTATCATTTTTTAGGAAGAGTTTGAGGCCCGAAGTTTTATTTCTATATCTAGCTCCTTAGGGTTTTGAACTAATATCTTAGAGTAAGTTAATGATCTCTGAGATTAGAAGGCTTTCTTTTCATATTATGGGTTTTTCCTCTTGAGTGTTAGTTTTTTTTTTTAGAGTTTCTGAATCGAATTAGGGTTTCTGGTTGAACAATGGTTTTTCCTAACCTTTTAATGACCTAAGATCTCATGGGCTAACCATTGCCAATACTAAGGCTTGAACCGGGTCATTACAACTAGGGTCCGAATCGGGTCATTACATGTCCTACATGCAGTCAGGTGCTAGTTGTGGTAGGACGATCTCAATGGTGTCAGGTTACTACCTGGAAAGTGGTGACCAACACTGCCCACCTTCACAAGTAGTAGATCATCTTCCCTTCTTCTCTAACCTTGACGAGTTTTTATAGTGGTTCTTACAACGAACCCTTACTCCCATTGGTCAATCCCGTCTATTCTTTTCCTTTGCTCGAGTCATCTCACTTTGATATTTTCATCGTACTTGCCTTGTCGATTATCAACTTACTCTCTGAGAGTTCGTCAAAGAATATGGCATCGGCCAAGTGTGCTTTCCCGTAATGGAATGGAATCTTAGTAGCTCCGACAGTAACCTCATTCCCTTGCCAATGGCACTTTACGCAGTGATGATAACAGAAAGGCACTACTCTGTACCTATGTATCCAGGACCTTTCTAAGATGACATGGTAGCTCGTATCCATATTTATGATATGGAACTTGTCAAGCATATAGATCCGTTGTAGCTCCAAATTCACTGTGATATATTGGTGAGTTTTCTTCTGTGATCCCCCGAATCCAGTCACTGTTATGGTTTGGTTTACTATCTTATCCTCCGAAATCGATGTTTTCTTGAATATTTTCCTGGGCATGATATTGATCGAAGCTCTACTATTCAGAAATATTTGTCTAAACAATACCCCATTTATGGTGCCAATAATGTACAGAGGTTGATTATGAGGGAAAGGATACCTTTTGTCACAGTCAGTAAACACTATTACATTAGACGCATTTGTTGCTACTTTCTGAAGCTTACCCTCTAGAGCCATGCATTCGGAGTTGTTCGCCTCTGCTATCTTCATAATTCCCTCTATTGCTTCCCTTTGTAGCTTTTCCATGAACCCGAGTTGGTCATAGAACCACTTGAACTTGGAGGACTCCTGTACTACTTGGATCGGGTCTTGCGTGTCACTGCCCTTGCAATCCTGTACTTTGTAGACTTCGTTGTCCCTTGTCACATGTTGACTTCCCTATCATGCTCGGGGAATATCCTTTTTCTAACATCATTGTCCTCTTCATTTGTAAATCTCAACTTCTTGTCAACTACTATCCTTCTGAAAATTCCTCGGAATGTGAAGAACCTATCTATCGAGTGCAAGGTGGTTCGATGATAAACACAATAGTTTGGCCCTTCTCTGTCTTTCTTGGGTGGGAGATTTTCTACTGCCGGTAGTGTCAGTTCTGTGCCAACCACCCATTCTTTCACTAGCTTCTTCACCATCTCGATTCTGCATGGGTACGACAGCAGGTTATTGTCCCACCACCTTTTGTTTCTATCATCTCCTTTTCCTCTCCCTTACTTTGGTCCACTGAAGGCCATTGAGGCCTGGGCTCTGTCACTACGGAAAGAGGTCGACTTTGCCTATGGCCTTATGGTATTGCGAAGATTTCAGGCTAACTCGATCAAGGTAAAAAAATGTAGGTAGATTGAGATTAATGAGGTGCACCCTATACTCCCGCAAGATCCCCTGAACACACATCTATACTGGATGGGTCTCGTTGACCAGATCATGGCATTATGCAGCTAAATCCTGAAACTTCTTGACATACTCAAGCAAGTCATCTCCCAACCTTTGCATCTCTCTAACCAGGATAAGCATCGTCACTTTTTCGTGCACTTGAAAGAACTTTGTGTGAAACTTTTTAAACATACCTTCCCAAGTGATGACCAAACCTGGGGCAAGATTGACATACCAGCTGTATGCCCTATATGCCCTATATGTCAAGGATTTTGAGAACTCCCGTAGGCATAGTGTATGATCCCCTCTGTAGGCTCCTAGTATCATTATGAATCGTAATACGTGCTCCCTCGCATTTCCCTTCAATCCATCGAACTTCATGAACTTCAAGGCCACGTATCATTCAAGGTAAGGCATCCTCAATAGATACAACAAATAAGGAGGCTGGATATCCGAATCTGGAAATGATGGCAACTCTCTCTTCGTTCTCTCCTTCTAGAACATCAGTTGGACATCTGCAATCGTGGCAAACTAGGCTTGTGCACATGGTAGGATGGGATCAGGGTTGATAGACCATTGCATCGTGATTGGAGTCACCTGCACTTGGGGTCGAGTCTACTTTGTCTGCTGTTGTTGACCAATTGGGGTTGTTTGTGGATCAACTGGTGCCCTCTCAACCGGTGGCCTTTTGATCGGGATTGCCATTCAATTGGCGTTTGTTACTGCTGCCAAAATCGAATTAGTCAACCCTGTGATGGCATTCAGAATCCTGGTCTGGCTATCTTGAATAGCCTATAGTGCGTCCAAGAATAAATCATCGCGGTTGTGGTTGGGTTTCACCTGCTGTTCCATACCAAGATTGTGACGTCCCGTTTTACGGGTACGTCGAGACATACGTAACTATAATTAAGGGAGATATTCTAACCATACATTCATAATTACATATGATAAATACTATATCATTAAAGGTTTAGAACTTATTCAAACTATTTAACGATTACAGTCATCTAAAGAATTTAACAAAAGTTACAATATGCCCGTAGAAACTAAACAAAAGATCAAAAAGGGTGGTCTTCAATTTCTTCAATTTGCGTTGCTGGGATCGGCTGGATCTTACGATTCACCTTGTTCCTCGGTAACTCCTCCTTCAGGTACGACTTCCTTAAAAAGCTCTGCTTCCTTACCTGTGGAACGAATGCCATGAGTTAAAGTCTAGAAGCAAATTTCTTAAACCTTCTAACAAACTCATAAAAAAATATCTTACAATATATATCGTATAACACCCAATATAATTTAAGGCTAAGAAAATAGACAAATTTGACATTTTTAGCAGGGTAAGCATATATAAGAACAATTATGTAAGGTCGTGACGTAAATAAATGCAATGCAAATGTCCAACCCGACATACATCCAGGACCATAACATGAATTCCACGCCAAGAATTACATAGTAGACTTTGTGGGAATCTGATCACCAAACTTATTATTGCCTTGTTGCGAAAGGCAAACGCTCGCCTTGACTTCATGCCTCAGTCGTTTTACTCAATGGAAACGGCATGGGGCAACCAGTTACATCCTTATTTCAAACCTTCCACCCTTATTCCAAGTCCTCTGGCCAAATTATATGCGCACAAAACCCACCTTAAGAACAAGAATGCTCGTTTGGCATCAACCTAAAGTCTAAAGTACCGAAATTAAAAGTGCCAGTGACGAACCCATGGTGCCTTATCCCTTTTCATAATAAACCCTTTTTTCATAATAACAACTTCCCAATTTAATTTCAAAATTGGCAACCATGGATGCCCTAGGTTCAAAACCACAAAAAGAATGATTTTCACCCAACCCACAATAATAGGTACAAAAGGGACTCCGATAAGCCAAGATGCAAGGGTAGGAATGCTCATAATGTGCATTATGCTTCTCGTATACAATTAATCATAGCGTAGCATTTAAATATGGTATAGTACAAGATACAACTTACTAAAGCACAGAATACATGTATATGAAGCATAAGCTATAATTTATGTGACTTGGATTCAGTCTATCAGCATATTTTCTATTCAACAAATTATCAATTTCATATACCAATTATTCACATAATTGATTCTAAGTCCATATATTCAAGTCCCAGAATGTGACACGCTACTCATAAACTTAGCCAAATTTAGGTAATTGTTCAATTGTCAATTTTAAAGTTACAACAATGTTTTGAAGAACCTAGACGTGGATTTAATTTATGATTTTTGAACACCAATTAGATAAAAATATTTTCTACAAATTTCATGTTTAACACTAAGGTCAGATCCTAGGAAAAAATGGTCATTTACTTTAATTAAAAGAAAATCATTCAGCACTTTACAGAGAAAAATACAGAATTCAGGCCTCTGTTGGCCTCAGTTTTGAGGCATCAATTCAAGAGTTATGGGTCTAGTTTTTGGGGTGGTTTTAGTTTAAGGTGTCCCCTACATATTTCATGTTTTGTGCTAAGGCTAGTTGTTTGGAACAGGTTGATGATTTTGGCCAATTTATAAAATGGATTCAGTCAGCACAAAAAGGTTTAGCATAACTAGTTTTCAATAGAGAATGTACAAAACCTTTGAGGGACCATCCGAGGGTATTTTGGGCTGGTTTTTTATCAGTATCTAGTTTAATATTTTAGTTATATTTTCATGAGAATAACTTTTGGATTTAGCTATTAAAAACAAAGGTATTTGGTCCCACAAAATTGTGTGACAAAGAGCTCTGTCAGTCACTAAATCACAATAGTAACTTTGGGAAGGGTTTTAACTTATCAAGACTTCATAGTTTTGGCTTATTTTTGGTGAACAGTAAGCTATACATGTTATCTATAAGTTTTATGTTTTGACCTAAACTCGATTTTACTCTAACCTAGGGTTTTTATGTCTACAACTCAGAGTGGTCAAAATTTGACTCTCTTTGGTAAAAATGTTGTATCTAAAGTTCTATCCAACGAAATCACTTCAAACCAATCTTGTATGAAAGAGAACTTTAAAGGCTAGGTCTGGAAATAAAAATTACATTTAGATCATTTTTCTGTAATTACTTATGGTAGTTTAAAGTTCGTGGCAGAAAATTAATATGCTAAGAAAATTAGATTATTTAGGGTTTCGGTAACTTAGCTCATGATGCGTTTAAATTTAATATATTTTCTTTGCATGCATGTAATGTGTTTATAGATACCAAAGTTCTAGAGCCTATTCAAGCCATAAAAATAAAAAACACTTACATGCAAACACATGCAACACTTGATCTCGTATGAACAGCCCCTAATGTACTCACACGATGCCTTTTTGAGTGAAATCTTGTTTCTTATTCTTAGGGTTGCTTATAGAGATGAATTGAGGGTTATTTTATGAGAGAATGGTAGAAGGTTTAAGGGATTGACTTACTTGTTTGATGCACTAAAGATTGAAGGATAGCTAGGACTTAGCTTTGTTGTGCACTCCTTAGTCCTTCCTAGCTTCTTCTTCCTTCCTTCTTCTCTCTTTCTTCTCTTGAAAACACTTAGAAAACTTTTGGTGGCTCTCCCTCACTCTCTATGGCCGAAAATATAGAAGGAGAATGGGTGGAGATATGTGTTATTTTTATAGCAAAATTGTTTGGTGAGTCTCATATTTATGGTGTAACTAATTTTGTATTTTTTCTAAAATTCCATTGGTTGCATGGGGTGGTATGGTCTATTTAAAATAGATCTATTCAGATCATGGTAGGTGGGATTCGGCTGGGGCTGTTTAGGGAGCCTCAAAAGCTGATTTTGTATTAATGTGGGATTTAAATGGTATTTTGGTACCATTTTTTGTAAGAAAATACATAAAATATTAATTTTATGTATCTTATTGGTATCTTAACCTACTAAAACCTATTATATTAATGTGTTTATGATTAATTTAGTCTTCTCATGAATTATCATAATTTTTATAGCAATTAATTAAATAGGTATAAGTTTTTAAGTCAATTTAAGCTAGTTTGACAAGAATTGACTTTTTAACATATTTATTTTATAAAAACTTTAAATAATATTTTATTTACTTTTGTTAACCTATATTATTATATTATTATGTATATTACTTATATAAAAAAATTGAGTCATAATAATACTTAATTTATACGACTTTTTCACATTTTTAAGTTTAAAAATGCAAAAAGTAACTTTTTGTGCACAAATCCCAAGGTGGCCGACCATGTAAGGGTATTTTTGTTATTTTTTTTATTATTTTGTTTTTTGTTATTTAATTGTATCTAAATTTTTGATTTTGGGTATTCATGTGTCAAAATTTAGATTTTTTACTGTACTAGGAGCAAAATGATCATTTTACCCTAATTATAGAAATTTTTTATTTTTAACTTTATATTTTATGCTATTTACTTAATTTAGGCTGTCACGAGATCCTTCTAAGTATTAGGGTTTTACCTCTGAATATTTAATCTTTTTTGGGTTTCTTGGCCGAATTAGGATTTCGGGTTGAGTTAGAGTTTTCATCCTTCTAGCGACCAAAATATTGTCAACTAACCGTCGCTAATGCTAGGATTTGGGTTGGATCGCTACATTAGTCGTTACAAACTGGGTTGTTACAATTAGGGTTCGGACCGGGCTGTTACAATCTATCCCGCTTAAATAAATTTCATCCTCGAAATTTTATGCAAAAGATTGTGGACGGTTACTTGCACCTCTTCTCTTCGAAGTTGTGTCCTTATTTACTTGAATCGTTCTTTTTTGAGGGTGTGGAGAGGGTTGGGTGTATGTGTTCAGCACTGTGAGTAATGTTTATTTTTATCAACTTTAGAATCCGACTATTACATAGTTTTTAAAGATCATGTCGCATACTCGTGGTGCGAGAATTATTTGACCAGTATTAACCTAAAAGCCTTTGTCCTCTAAGCGTATCCTTTCCCTAGATAATACAACAAGTTTAACTAACGTATATCCTAGAGCTTGCAAATTCGGGCGTACCTTTGATCATTAACGAATACTCATTTTTCTCTTGTGAAAGCGAGTCTTTTGTCCACTGATTCTCTTGTTGGTCAAGCTTTACCATCCTTCCCAAACCACTCGTTCTCTTTCGACGAATATTGTAGTTTCTTCCCCTTGGTAGCGGGCATTCAAACTTTCTATGTCCGTACTTATTGCAATGATAGCAGACTATTAAGTTTGTCTCATGTGAATGGCAAACACTCCTCTCACCACTTTCTAGTTGGTCAGGTTGCACCACCTTTTTCAAACCACTTGTTTCTTACTGCAACATATTTGTTTGATCCTTATTGCCCTGTCCTGGCTGACGGTTATTGTAGTTTAATCCTCTTCGTAGTGGGAACTCAGGTCTTTTATGTCCAAGCTTTTGGCATCGATAACAGATTATTAATTTTGGTACCCTTTTTTCTAGTTGTTTCTTTCTATCATCTTGAGAGTAAGGTTCCAAGCGCGTGAACTTCTTGTTGTTCCTTAGTGGTCCTCCTCGATTGTCTTCTCCACTTTTCAACAGGCAAAGCATCATCTAATGCCCTGGCTGGTTGCACTTATAACAAGCTCTCACTGTTGTTTATTGTTACTTTGTAGCCTTAATCCAAACCTCTGTTGTTCGAAAAAAAAATTTCTTCTCAGATATTGGGATATTTTGTACCCTTAAGTCCGATAAGTACCATAATCCTTCCTGGGGTGCCTTCCCTTGCGATCGATCCAAATTGGCTGGTAGATCTTGCAAGATTCGTGCTAAGCTTGGGACGTTTACTTCCTCCTTGGTTCCATTTACTCTCACTGAACTCTCGTGATTCTGTCTTTGTTCTGCCATCTTTAGAAAGCGAAAAGGAGAAAGGGGTCATTGAACTATTCGATAAAGTTGGTTCTACTTATAAGGTGAAAGCATGACACTCTACCTGTTTATTAGTATTAAAAGTCATATCCAATGAGATTCTTTCGTTCTTTACCGTAGATTGCTAACGTAAGGCTACTATTCTGGGTTCTATATAAATTCCTGTTATTGCATTATGGGTCTCACTTTATTGACTAGCAGAGATCTGTTCCAACCAATCTGTCCTTTTTATTTCTATTTGTACATTGATTACTTATAGTATCGTTTACACACAAAACCTCATACAGTTGCAAAAGCTAGCTCGGGAGCTGTTGTTGTAAGCAAATTTTGACTGAGGATAAGAGTTTCCTTCAACCTCCCTTATGCATACTCTTAGCATGCTTTTGATGGTTTAAAATTGTGTACGAATTGCCCAGGTGAGATGCGGGTCTTGATTGAGTATGGTAGAGAACTCATGTTGGTGCAAAATCTCACAGATGTACTTTTTGCTAGTAATTATCGATGTGTCGTGAGGTTTAACCAATAGAAAACGAGCGATCTTGGTGAGCGACCCATTGTAACTCGAATGTTGTTGTGCTCCTGGTGCGATCTTGACGATCCCGGTGATGAAATCCATAGTCATATGCTTTCGTTCCTATTCTAATCTTTTCCAAGTGTTGTACCGTTTCTCTTGGCTTCTGTTACATAGGGATTGGATGTCTCTTCTATTGTCACTCTAGGGTAAAATGAACGTGATAAAAGGTATGTTTGAGGCAATATCGAGTCATGTGATCCATTGTGGTTTGATGGTTAGTTCTCTATCAGGCTTCTAATGCTCCTAGTTGTCATCAAAATTCTTTATTGAAGGTAGGAATGACAGGATTCGGATCCTAACATTTTAGTGGAAAAAGCCAACATGAATATCGATACGTACAGATATTCTTCCTTTACTTGCATACTAAGGGTATCCTAAGCTCGATGTTGTCTCTTATTTTTCACATCCTTACTGTTAGTATGAATCCCTTGCTTCCTGGTTCATTAGATGTGTGGGTCTGCTATAAACTAGTATGGGAAAGTCTGAATTCTGTCACATGATGGCATCATGAGTCCCTTGGTGTGAAGCTGTTGTTCCTATCTGTAGGTTACTGATGGCATAATTCTACTTGTCGGGTCCTTTGAAAAGGTGTAGTTAGCTGAATAAACCCTTACTTAACCATTCCTGCAGTCGGGGGTCTCGGTCTTTAAAACTTTGTAAAACGTGGATGTTGACAGTACTTTAAGCCGTAATATTGAGGAAGGATTGGCCCACGATTCGAAGAGGTGTTAAGAGGTTCCCGTGCATTGTCCTAGTCTTTCGTGAAAGGGTTAAATCCTAATGACGTAATATCCTGACAATCGTCGTCACATGCGCGGGATTCAATAAGGACAATCTCAATGAAAGATTTTATAAGGCGGTGAATGGGTAAGCATTTAGTTGAAAAATTTTGAATGGTATAAGCACAAGACATACTGGGGTTAAAATAGCTTAGGGTGGAAACCAGATGGTTCAGGGATAGGTTGAATTAAGGCAAGGGGTCACAGTTAAAGTGATCACCATTAACCCAAGTTGAGAGGTCAATTAAAGCTTAGATGCATTGGAGAAAAGAGATCAGCAGTTAATGAATATTACAAAGAGAGTGTTCTCAGGACCAATCTGTGCAACATCAGATCTTGACAAAAGATACGTTTAAGCAACGGGTAGCCAAACTAGATATTTGCTCTGAAATTACGTTGGCCTAACGTACTTCAATTCAAGCATATAAGTCGACTCCCCGGGTTAGGATTTCTAGAGTTTACAAAATTGCTTCAGTCGGATGTAGTATTGAAGTCAGGAGAAGACGAATGGTGGTAGGGGATCTTGGCAATATCGGGTGTTCGGGACTAAAGAAATGACATTGAGTTCTACGAACAAAGAGTTAGTCTAAGGATGATGACTTGCATTGAAGGACAATCAAATGTGAATACTAGTTGTCATCTAGGAATGGCTCAACAATGAAAACTCAAAGATAAGAGTATTTTCTAAGATGAAATTTTCGATAAGGTTACCAACAAGACATTGGGTGGAGAAGGATTACTTACAAATGATACTGGGTAGCATTGTTGAGGACCGGTATTATTAGAAGGAAAGATAAACAAAGAATTTTAACTGAGTATATAAGTTGATATAAGGGCTTGGGAAAAGAAACTCATAAGGGTGAAGTTGCGGGGTTTTAACGGTGGTCTCCGCAAAACTTAGGCTACTCTGAGTGCTGTATCGTCTAGGGGCTAGTCAACTTGTAGGTGGTTTGATCGTCTATCAACTAATTAAGAGAGTGTTAAGATTCTAGGGTTGTTTTCATTCTTAATTGTTTTCATGTTTTGGTATCTTGTGGAATTTAGTTTGAGATTATGTAATAGCTTATGAAGAATTCAACAACGAATACTTGCATTTCATTCAAACACATAACCATTACAAAGTTTTCAAGAGTTCACCTAACACAAGCATAATATTCAATGAAGGAAAAATACAACACCTATCATGCTAAGGCCTAGACAAACAAATGCGGATAGAAATAGCGAATAACTGAGTCACGCTCCCATGTCGCCTCGTAAATATCATAGCAACGCCACTACACTTCCACGTGCCAAAAGTCCTTCGGCCCCATTCAAGTCCTGTTGATTATGGCTACTGGTATCTCTAGGTATGTTTTTGGATTGTTAAAGTCAATAGCCGGGTTGCGCGGGTTGATGATTCCTCTCTTGTCTCTGAGTTTCTGCGTCTGTATCCACCTTGCATCCATCATATCCCCTAATAGCTCTTTGAATCCCGGTGGTACCTTCAGACGATAGGTGGTTTCATCACATCTCTCCAACACCCTTAGTGGTCTCATGTATCTCGAAAAAGACTCGAGCTTTTTCCACTTCCACATCCTTTTAGAAAATACTCTCGTATACACCCGTTCCCTAACACGATAGTCCTTGCGGTAATCTTGGAGGCTCTAGTAGATTGCTGTGTTCGTTGCTTTGTCATCGTCTGGCTCCGGTGGCAGTGCCTCTAATGGATCGTAAAAGAAAGCGATGACTCGCTCCTCGTTCTCGCCGTCGTCACCCTCAAGTCCCTCCTCATCCTCTGCTTCAAAGTCTACCTCATCCCCTGCCTCATTTGGTTCTTCGTCTGCTCCTACTTCTTCAACCTCTTCTTCTTCCTGAATTGGTCATTAATCTGGAAACATCCATGCTAACAAAAATACGTCTATTGGGTCTTTCTCTTCAGCGGGTTCTTCCTCGGGATCTAAATCTTCTGGTTCCGGTGCTGCCTATGGTTCCCCAGCCAGCCCTGCATCAGACGCCATCCTAATGAAAGAAAGATAGAGAAAATCATAAGGTAAAAATTTTAAGTTGTTAAAATTATATGTGATAAATTAATAGTACGGATATTTTACAGAGTTTCTACGCTACAGAACTCGTAATTTTTCATCTCCTAAGGCTTGAAGGTTCCCTATACCTAGACTCTGATACCAACTGTAACGCCCCATCTTACGGGCACGTTGGACATACATAACTATAATTAAGGGAGATATTCTAGCCATGCATTCATAATTACATATGATAAATATTACATCATTAAAGGTTTAGAACTTGTTTAAAATATTTAACGATTACAGTTATCCAGAGAATTTAACAAAAGTTACAATATGCCCATGGAAACTGAACAAAAGATAAAAAAAATGGTGGTCTTCAATTTCTTCAATTTGCGTTGCCGGTATCGGCTAGATCCTGCCACTCACCTTGTTCCTCGATAACTCCTTCTCCTTCGGGTTCGACTCCCTCAAAATACTCCCATTCCTTACTTGTGGCACGAATGCAATAAACCAAAGCTCATAAGCAAATTCTCTAAACCTTCTAACAAACGCACAACAAAATATCCTACAATACATATTGTATAACACCTAATACAATTTAAGGCCAAGGAGATAGATAAACGTGACATTTTCAATAGGGTAAGCATATATAATAACAATTATGTAAGGGCGTGATGCAAATGAATGCAATGAAAATGCTCAACCCGACATACATCCAGAACCATAACATGAATTTCACGTCGAAAATTACAGAGTAGACTTAATGGGAATCTGATCACCAAACTTATTCTTACCTCGTTGCGAAAGGTAAACGCTCGCCTTGGTTTCATCTCTCAGCCGTTTTACTCAATAGCAACGGCGTGGGGGCAGCCAGTTACATCTTTATTCCAAACCCGCCACCCTTATTCCAAGTCCTCTGGTCAAATTATATGCGCATAAAACCCACCTTAAGAACAAGAATGCTCGTTTGGTATCAACCCAAAGTCTAAAGTACCGAAATTAAAAAGGTTAGTGACGAACCCATGGTACCTTATCCCTTTTTCATAATAAACCCCTTTTTCATAATAACAACTTCCCAATTCAATTTCAAAATTGGCAACCAGGGACGCTCTAGATTCAAAATCACAAAAAAAATTATTTCTACCCAACCTACAATGATAGGTACAAAAAGAATTCCAATAAGCCAAGATGCAAGGTAGGAATGCTCATGATATGCAATATACTTCTCATGTACAACTAATCATAGCATAGCATTTAAACATGGTATAGTACAAGATACAACTCACTAAAGCATAGAGTACAAGTATATGAAGCATAAGTTATA
This sequence comes from Heliamphora ciliata, assembly GCA_032360265.1. Classification (NCBI taxonomy): domain Eukaryota; kingdom Viridiplantae; phylum Streptophyta; class Magnoliopsida; order Ericales; family Sarraceniaceae; genus Heliamphora; species Heliamphora ciliata. The sequence continues at coordinate 8,894 of JAUMHN010037343.1, read as the reverse complement.
ATTTATGTGACTTGGATTCAGTCTATCAGCATATTTTCTATTCATCAAATTATTAATTTCATATACCAATTATTCACATAATTGATTCTAAGTCCATATATTCAAGTCCCATAATGTGACACGCTACTCATAAACTTAGCCAAATTTGGGTAATTGTTCAATCGTCAATTTTAAAGTTACAACAGTGTTTTGAAGTACCTAGACAGGGATTTAATTTCTGATTTTTGAACACCAATTAGATAAAAATATTTTTTGCAACTTTCATGTTTAACACTAAGGACAGATCCTAGGGCAAAATGGTCATTTATTTTAATTAAAAGAAAATCATTCGACACTTTACAGAGAAAAATGTAGAATGTGGGCCTCTGTTGGCCTCAGTTTTGGGGCATCAATTCAAGCGTTATGGGTCTGATTTGTAGAGAGGTTTTAGTTTAAGGTGTCCCCTAATAGGTTTCATGTTATGTGTTAAGGCTAGTTGATTGGAACAAGTTGATGATTTTGGCCAATTTATAAAATAGGTTCAGCTAGAATAAAAAGGTTCAGCAGAACCAGTTTTCAGTAGAAAATGCACAAAACTTTTGGAAGATCATCCGAGGGTATTTTGGGTTGATTTTTGATCAATATCTAGTTTAATATGTTAGTTACTTTTTTCATGAAAATCACTTTTGAATTTAGCTATTAAAAACATAGGTTTTTGGTCCTAGAAAATTGTGTGACGAAAAGCTCTGTCAGTCACTGAATCACAACAGTGACTTTGGAAAGGGTTTTGACCTATCAAGATTTTATATTTTTGGCTCATTTTTGGTAAACAGTAAGGAAAATATGTTATTTACAAGATTTATATTTTGACCTAAGCTCGGTTCTGACTCTAACATAGGGTTTTTTGTCTGCAACTCAGAGTGGTCAAAATCTGACACTCTTTGGTAAAAATATTGTATCTAGAGTTCTACCCAACGAAATCACTTCAAACTAATTTTGCATGAAAGAAAAATTAAAAGGCCAGTTCTAGACATAAAAATCACATTTAGATCATTTTTTTACAATTAGTTATAGTAATTTAAAGTTTGTGGCAAAAAGTTAATATGCCAAGAGAATCAGGTTATTTAGAGTTTCGGTAACTTAGCTCATGATGCGTTTAATTTTAATGTATTTTTTTTGCATGCATGTAATGTATTCATAGATACCAAAGTTTCAGAGCCTATTCAAGTCATAAAACTCAAAAACACTTACATGCAAACACATACAACACTTGATCTCGTATGAACAGCCCATAATCTACTCACACGACGTTTTTTTGAGTGAAATTTTGTTTCTTATTCTTAGGGTTGTTTATAGAGATGGATAGAAGGTTATTTTATGAGAGAATGGCAGAAAGTTTAAGGAATTTACTTACTTGTTTGATGGCTAGGATTTAGCTTTGTTGTACACTCCTTGGTCCCTTCTAGCTTCTTCTTCTTTCTTCCTTCCTTCTTCTCTCAATCTTCTCTTGAAAACACTTATAAAAATTTTGGTGGCTCTCATTCACTCTCTATGGCCGAAAATGCAGGAGAATGGGTAATATATGTATTATTTTTATAGAAAAATTGTTTGGTGAGGCTCATAATTATGATGTAAGTAATTTTGCATTTTTTCTAAAATCCCATTGGTTGCATGGGGTGTTGTGGTCTATTTGAGAGAGATATATTCGGATCATGGTAGGTGGGATTCGGATGGGGCTATTTAGGGAGTCTCAAAAGATGATTTTGTATTAATGTGGGATTTAAATTGTAATTTGGTACCATTTTGTGCAAAAAAATATATAAAATATTAATTTTATGTATCTTTTTAGTATCTTAACATACTAAAACCTATTATATTAATGTGTTTACGATTAATTTAGTCTTTCCATGAATTATCATAATTTTTATAACAATTAATTAAATAGGTATAAGTTTTTAAGTCAATTTAACCTAGTTTGACAAGAATTAATTTTTTAGCTTATTTATTGTATAAAAATTTTAAATAATAATTTGTTTACTTTTGTTAACCTATATTATTATATTATTATGTATATTACTTGTACAAAAAAATTGAGTCATAATAATGCTTAATTTATACATCTTTCTCATTTTTAAGCTTAAAAAAGCAAAAAATAATTTTTTGTGCACAAATCCCAAAGTGGCCGGCCATGCAAGGGTATTTTTATTATTTTGTTGTTATTTTGACTTTTGTTATTTAATTGTATCTAAATTTTTTATTTTGAGTGTCCATGTGTCAAAATTTAAATTTTTAAGACTTTTTATTGTACTATGGACAAAATAATCATTTTACCTAATTATAAAAATTTTTGATTTTTAACTTTATATTTTATGTTATTTACTTAATTTAGGTTGTCACGAGACTCTTCTGAATATTATGGTTTTACCTCTGAGTATTTGATTTTTTTTGGATTTCTTGGCCGAATTAAGGTTTCGAATTGAGTTAGGGTTTCCATACTTCTAGCGACGTAAATTCTTGTTAACTAACCGTCACTAATGCTAGGGTTTGGGCTGGATCGATACACTGGTCGTTACAAATTGGGTTGTTACAACTAGGGTCCGAACTGGGCTGTTACAAAGATTGTGATTGAGATTGGTGTTATACTCGTTGCTATTAGAATGACCTTCCGACATGGGTAGTTTAGGGGTTGTGTGTAATCCACTCGGCGTACTGATCATTCACAAATTTACCTCCCAATAGAGTCGCCACATAATATAAGGTCCTTTTAGATGAAAAATAACTTTTTGAATACGGGGGAGGCAAAATATGCAAAATAATTAGAAAACACAGAATAGAGAGAGATAGATGGTTAGGTGAAGGAAAAAACTAATCAAATTTGAAGTATTGGCAAGAACACGTATGGCGTGAATAGTCTAAATCAGAATGCCTTAGGAGCATGGTCATCCCTCTAATTTATAACCCTATTAAGGAGTTATTAGGATTAGAATGGGACTCCTAAGAGATATAATCAGATCATGAAAGATAATCTCAAGAAATCAAGAGATCCTATCTAAAGACTGATCAATTTTCTGAAGAATTTGTGTTCCACTCCAACTTAACTAGGTAAGCCAGTGGGTACCTAATGGACGCTCTACCCATTCGGGTCAAACATTCGATCCACTCAGGTCGAGTGATTTAGCGGTCACTTGAGTGACTCGAGTAGATGAGTTCCACGGTATGACAAATCCACATTTCTCCCAACGTCCCATGCGAAATTGTACTGCCATTGTCTATGATTATTTTTGGAACATTCTTTCAATTCGCAGAAGAATCTATATTTGTATAGTCTGTGCTATACGTTTGGCTATTCAGTCTGTGCTAAATTACATAGTCTATGCTGTGTTATCATAATTGGGTAGTCAGAACTACATTCACAGTCTATGCTGTCTTTTATTGTCTGCGCCATGGCCATATAATCATATAGTCAGAGCTACTATCATAGCATGTGTTATGTTTCATAGTCTGTGCTATGGAATATTTTCATTCGTAGTTAGGGTTATACTTCATAGTATGTGCTATGGAATGTCGTGTGTCTCAGCGCAGTGAGCAGTGGCTATACTTAGCCGAGCTACTGAGAATCCTAGCAACTCGGGTCATTCATAGCTCAAGTTATTTGACTATTGAGCACAATACTGTCCATATGCTTGTTTTAAAGAGAAGAACCATGGCGGTCGTTCGAGTCATTTATGGTGGTCGAGCTACTCAAGGATCCCAGCAACTTGAGCAAGTGAATTCTGAGTTTTGAATAACCTAGAGTCACGATTCATTGTTGGAGTGGAATTTTAAGCACTTCGAGTGCTTCGAGTACCTCGAATACCTCGAATACCTCGAGCACCTTGAACAACATTACTTTGAGTAACTTGAGTAGTCACAAATCTTCTTGGCATCTTATCTTGCTCTTGTTCTATTGACTTGTAACAGCATAGTCGAGCTACTGAAGGTCTCAGTAGTTTGGGTGTACCATTAATGCGAGCAACTCGATTATGAATTTACTCGAATTTGTAAGTACTTCAATGATAACCATATTTCGGTCATCTACAGACGTGAAAATGTTAATTGATCAAAATTGAATTGTTTAACTATCCAATTGATAAAATTAAATGTTTGAATGTTTACTATTCATTAAGTCAAAATTTAGGAATCTACGAAGTTGTTCGATCAGATGGAAAAACAAGGAGTTCATCCTAGCGAGGCAAACTTAGTTTTTGTATTAGCAGCATGCAGACAATCAGGGCAAGTTAATGCAAGTTGCTTCTTGCTCAGTAGGATGATGAGAATTTACTGTACCAACCAAAGCTCGAGCCCTCCTGCTGTCTAAATGACCTTCAGCAGGGCCTGCAAGGTACACTAGGTGGAGTTCATCAAAACCATGCTTCCCGGGAAAAGAGTGTCTGCTTACAAAACTCTACTTGGTGCCTGCATGAGTTGCTAGAATATCGATCTAGGACGGAAGGCTGCCAATGAAGCGTCTAGGTTGGGATCAGACAACCATGGAGTTTATATCTTGCTACCAAACTTCTGTGCGCTACCAGGGAAATAGTCTAGAGTTAGAGAAATGAGAAGAAACACGAAAATTTCTGGTATGATGAATCAGCCCGGACAGTAGAGCCCTAGAAGTGAAAAACTAGTACAAATATGTTTAGCAGAAAGAGGATCAAAATCTAACAAATGGAACCAGCAAAGAAAAGAGCACTCTTTACTAAACAAACCAAACCAAGCTGAGACTCAGTGTTTTCTATCAATTGAGATGGGTTATATAAAATCCTTTTTCTGACATTCTACCTATAGCTCAAGAGCTAATAATCAATCAGATTCAATAAGTTCATACTAAATGTATAGAAAAATTCTGCACCACAACATCCTGCATCCTTTATAGCTTCGAGCTGTCAAGAATTTCTACTGTAATAGACTGTTCACATTTGGCATTGGAGCTCAAATCCAAACTTCCTTGGAACTTGAGTTTGTTGCAGAAGGATATGTTGAGTAGCCATTTTAAGGTGTCAAAATTATATCATCATAGGGCACAGTTGGCCTGGCATGAATTTCAAGAAATTAGCACTGAATGATCACCACTTGTAACCAGTGAAAATTATAGTAATTTTCCTGGGCGTAATCTGCCGAATTTCAGTAATAAAAGAAAGGGGAGTGGAAAATTACTTTTCTTGTGTCGAAGACTAGGAAGACGAATAATCCCTTCTATAGTGATATGTTCCCTACATTTATTTGTTTTATTTCCTGCTTATTTATGTCTAGTATCTAGTCAAATTTGATTCTATTAGAATAAAAAACTAATGATGCATTTTATGGCATTTAAAGGGAAGAGATAAGGAGAACAAAAGAATCTAACATTTACTAGTCCAACCTGAACCCACCTTAAGCTAAGCAACAAAAAGCTTTCAAGTTCTAGCCTACAAGAAGGATCATGGAGAACTCCGAAGCCAAGAACTAGAATTCAGAGTCGCGAGCGTGTTGCGGAAAGATGAGTTGAATCCAGTCAGGTGTCAAGTTATTTACCATATAATTAAATATGGTCAAAATACCAACAAATTTTGAAAAAACTAGAACCGACTTATCACCAACTTGTTGCCTGTGAAGGAACAGTTTTTCCTTCTCAAGTCTCTTCTGCTGAATTCAACAATAACCTCAATAACAGTGAGTTTTTTTCTATAAAAAATCTTCATTTCTTCTTGACAAAACATTAGAAAATTAAAGAATATGAAAAAGAAAGTAAAGGAGAAGAGAAAACCTCACAAATGCAACTTTTCCCAGGACTTCTCATATGTTTCACAAGGTGCTATAAGTTTTGAAGTTAGCTTTTTTATTTTCCCACATCTGACTAAGAACCAAACAGAAGAAGTTGCAGAACAATGAGGGGAAAAGATTCAGACTAAAATAAATTCAGTCACAAGGACACTTCATCTAAGCTTAGGGTGTTTGAACAATCTTGCAACCACCATGGAAATGGGCCAAACGGTTCATGTTAAGAAGCACGGATAGGGTATGAGGCACGAATATGAAATGATACTGGCATATTGACACAATATTAGTAAAAAAAAAAAAATCAGAACGCAATATATCAACTGATAAATCAGTAAATCAATTTTATATGCATATATGAAAATAGTACTTAATTATTTGCGTCACAAAGATTATCATATGTTATATTAAAATAATATGATATTCTTTACACTAGAAAGAAGTGTGAACCACAAGATCTAGTATCTATGTTAGAAATTTGTTTCATAAACAAGTACTGAAATCCAGAATATGTATACTTAAAACATCTAGAAAAGAAGTGATTAATATGTATAAAAATAACTGGATCTCATGTTTTATTTTTCTAAACATGTAAGATGATCATGATTCTTATGTGCTAAGTAATGGAGTCGTGTTTCTCCCAAGCGTGTCCAATTCTAAAAAAATAAACTAATAATATAACAAGTTCAGATAAGTGTCCACAATGTACAGGGAGTGTCCAAAGAGTATACATGTCTGACTCTTGTCTAATACTGTCCTGCCACCTTAGGGTTCATATATTTGTTTGTATAGGAAGAAGTCCACGAAGGGGCTAAGCAAATAAAACATGCACAATAGCATACAATAGCTGCAATGGAACGGTGAAATGTCAGAGAGAACAAATTTAAGGATCATAAACTGTGATCTGTATATATTACTTCAAAGTTCATAGCACAACCCTCATGTTGCATTGCCAACCCAAGGTTGAACTTTCTATCATAGTAAGCTCTCCAGAAACAAATTGAGGCTTAAAAAACACTTTCACAGAAGCAAACACCACCATGATTCGAGCAAGGAACAGAAAGCCATCTATAAACATATACATAAGTTCATAGCACAACCCCTCATGTTGCATTGCCAACACAAGGTTGAACTTTCTATCATAGTAAGCTCTCCTGAAACAAATTGAGGCTTAAAAAACACTTCCACAGAAGTAAACACCACCATGAATCGAGCAAGGAACAGAAAGCCATCTATAAACGTATACATACTGCCCAAGTTTCTAACTAGACATCGAGACGGTGCCACGAGTACCTTTTATGAATATCTGCACGGTTCCAGCCAATTTCAACAGCAAATACCATGACAAGGCAAGTGAAACTGCAAAAAACCGATTCCATACTAGTCCAACAAGAACAATCACAATTAGAATGAGATGCCCTGAATTCTTCTCTGTCTCCATTCCATCGTCTTCCCTAACTATGTTATCTTCCATGTCTGGCAGGGAAAGTTCACTGGAACTGCAAGTTCCGTCAACAAGATCAACTTGACCACCGTTCCCCCCAATTGATAACGACGATGATTTGCCATCGCCTTCCGCTCCACATTCGCTTTCATCTTCTAAATGTTCTTTTGCTTCATTCATAATTGTTTCATTGTCTCCACTGGAACAGGATGCTTCATTCTTCAATCCATTTCGTTTCTTCTTTGAGCCACCAAGCTTATTTAAGATGATTTTCTTGATCTTCGACCTTATCATACCCTTACGAGTTCTTTGCCTTTTAAGATCCACAACGCCAGTAGAATATGCCTCTTCTTTCTCCAAAACCTCCTCCTTTTTGCCCATGTCTTCCTGTTCCCATTTTTCCATCCCACTGCGCAAATCAAACTCATATTTCACACTTTGAATCTCCCCAATGGGTGGGGGAATCAAATTGGGGCTAGGTTGCTCAATCCGGATTTGTTGGAAGGGATCATTCATCTTATGACCCTCAATCAACCAAGAACGACCGAAATTGGAATTGCGTTGCGCAATTTGATTTTCTTGAATGGGATCGCGAATCTTGTTAGCCGAAATAAGAGGTGTTGCGCCTTCTTGAGCAGGTACTGGCGCCTTCGAACCCTTGTCTTCTTCCAAGTTCAACTTGTCCCTTTTGATTCCAACAAGGCACAAACTTTTTTCAACCAAATATTTCAGTCCATCCGCACACGATTTCCGCAACCCACGCAAATGCTTCCGCGCATACTCCATGAAAAGTAGCAAGAATGCCGACATTGTAATCCCAACCACAAACTTTTTCGTCCCCAATGCCAAAACCACCACGAAAAATATCTTCAAAATGGCCAGAAAAAACCGTTTCGCCTCCACAACTTCACCACCTCTTCTATCTTTCCCCTCACCAACCACACCACTCTCCCGATTCTCGGCAATTTCATTGTCAAAAAATTGAGCCAATAAGCACCTTCGTGGAGTGACATATCCGAAAGCCGAAACGCAATCATTTTCCGAATTCGAGGGCCGCGAGATCGAAGGCGCGGCGGCAGTGCCAGAACTCGTCGGAGCCAGTGGGGAATTCGGAAGCCCGGGACTCCAAGGCGCACCGAGAGTGGTAGTAGTGGGTGAGGCACGAGAGGGTGTGGGAATCGGATCAGGAATTGCGTCGAACCTCTTCTTCTTGGGGGGCTTCTTCAAGCGGTCCCGGTTCTTGACGAAGAGATCTATGAGGGAGGTCGGAAAACCCGTCTCCACCACCAGTGATCCGCCGCGCTTGGACGATTGGAGATGACCCGCCACCAACTTGGAGATTCGCGTGCCCTTGGCCTTCTTCCATAGAGACATGATCTTTGCTGTTCTTGTCGTCTCTCCAACTCAATTCCACGAAATCAAATGCAAGATCCAAGTAAACAGCGAAAGGATTGTCGATTGTACCAGAATTACTCAGACACCGCGTGCTTTTTGTGACTTATTGAAAGAAAAAAAAATTTAAAACGGAATACCCAGAAAGAATTTAGAGAGAGAAAGAGAAAATTTTAGAGAGAGAGAGAGAGAGAGAATGGAAGAAGTAAGGGTATCATTATGGCAGATTAGGGATTCACAAGAAAACTGAAAACCTAGAGGGAAAAAAGAAGAGCGAGAAACA
>JAUMHN010037235.1:0-28655 GCA_032360265.1 Heliamphora ciliata | reverse complement strand
AACTACCACTTTTTAAACATTTATGTTACCAAACATGTTTTTGTTTTTGTTTTTTTATAAACATAAACAAAAACATGTTTTTTGTTTTTCGTAAATAAAAAATAGAAAACTGTAAACGTTATCAAACGGGCCCGAGTCACAGTTCCACTAAAATACTATTGTCACCGTCGCCTGGCCACACACCACCGTTACCCCACCGCACAAACACTGCACCGTGCCGCCACACCACTGTCCGCGCGCGCCTGTTGCGCGCTGCATAATTGTTGCGGCTGTTTTACCGCTTGGAATTGAATTGCCACAGTGGTGTTTTGATTCCTAAGTGCATAATTAAAATCCCAAGGCATTGTGTTTGGACCGAACGAGCTTAAAAAAAACGTCATCCACGTGGCTTTAAAAAGCTTTAGCATTCTAATGGGATTATCTCCATGGATCCATGGATTGATAATTATCACTTGCTTGAATTCCATCGTGGGAATTAATATCATGAATTCCATCGTGAATTATCACCTTTTGGAATCTCCATGGGAATTAACATTACATTATCGTGTCCACCGTTTGGAGTTGTTTTTCAACTTTTCTTCGTTCTTCTATTTTTCTTTGATCATCTGACTTTTGATTTACATAAAATCAAAATATACAATAAATAGAAATCAAAAAATAATTAATTTTTACATTGATCCTATACCTCTGAAGAGTTCACAATAATCTACAACGATCAACTCTTGTGATTAAAAAAAATTAATTTAATAATTATCATTCATTCATTCATTCAATCAAGCATGAAAAAATAAATAACAATCATAAAATTGGGATTAGATCACTTGCAAAACCAAGTTAGCACAGATCTAAAACTACCCGAACCCTTCGATTAAACTATATTAATATTCAAAGTCGGCTTTAATACCTATTGTTGGGACAAACTGTCAAGATCCTAAGATTATGTCTATAATTTTAATAAAAAATAACTGGATGGGCAAACGCCGAAACTGACTCCAGATTAAAACTTTTGATATCGAACAATCAAAATAAAACTCGGTATTACTCCTAGTTTTAAGATTATACCTTTTGAAATCTGGTTAGATAATTTCGGTTGCTGTAACATTTTTTAGTCAACGATCCGTCACGGTTTTTCACTTCTAGTCAAATCGTTGACACAAGTCTTCTGCTGTATTTTCTAATGCTAAACACGAATAAAGTGTAAGCTTTGATTTATCATGTTATTCAAAACTTTCTTGATTAAGCTTAGGATTTTCAGATAACGTGAAAACCCTAGCCACCTAATCACTAACTAAATAATATGAATTGTCGCGTTAGGTTTTATAATAGCATATATATAGGGTTACAGCAGGGATCTGTTGAGTAAATATGACTTGCGCTCCTAATATAATTATGAAAATCCACCTCAACCTAGAAGCAATTTCATAAAAATATTAATTATAATTTATTCTATTAAAGAATTATAATTACACTCCCAACCATATTCTCAAAACCGTATATTTGAACTTCTGTTATTAAATGCTTATTTATTCTCCCAAAGTTAAGATTCCCGATACCCGTCAATTAAATTAAATTACTGATAATTATATTTAATCGACTTCTTAAATAAATTTCTTAAGACCTTCTACTTTACTTATGTGACTGCCGGATAATTAAATTCACCTGTAGGGTTTGGTTTAATCAAAACTTATAAGCTTCCTTAAGAGGGTATCGTCAATCCCGATCTTTCTGAACGTGGATTCCGTCAATTATTAATATTCACCATATAATTAATATCATTATCCAACTAACCGGGACTACAGACCCATACAAGATCGCACTATCTAATGAATCAAAATAACGAATATTAAATATACGTAAATAATTAATTATTTCAGGAATAAGAGTATAAGCACTCATAATAACTATGGAGTGTGAATTAATTTATATAGTCAGTATAAAATTAATTACCCTAACGTGGTCCAATTCAATACACACAAAATGTACTAACACAGCGAGTCAGAACAATAAATAATGTTATTATCTGTTCTCCATAACCAAGACAGGTTTACTAAAATTCTGTGTTACCGTCGTACTGATGATTTGTTCAATTTTATCTAAATTGTGAATCAAAAACTTATAATTCACAAGAACTTTTAATCTGATTTTCTGTGTGCAAGTCGAACTCTACATACCAGATTAAATAATATGTAGAATAAAAGACATACATGCACGACATCAAATAAATAATGAAATGCATACATTAGTCATTAAGATTATCATAAAATGAAAAAACTAATTTTATTAATAAATAAAATTAAATACTAAAACCTAAAATCATAGTTTTTTAGTATACAACCCTAACAATCGAAGACCGTACTTGTTTTTTAAATTGCATTTCATATTGACCGTTAGCCATGTGCATTATAGTTAGTAAAAATGGGAAGTCTACAAATGCCCCTATTTTATAGAGCTCATACAACAAAATCACGAGAGCTCGGTGAGAGTAAGTGGAACCAAGGAGGAAGTGGACGTCCCGAGTCTAACACAAATCTTGTAAGATCTAGCATCCAATTTGGATCAAACACAAAGGAAGGCATCCCAAGAAGAATCAGGGTACTTATCAAACCTAAGGGTACAAAATATCCCAACACCTGAGAAGAAGAATTTTTCTCGAACAACAGAGATTTGGATCAAAGCCACAAAGCAACAACAACCAACAGTAAGAGCTTGTTATAGGTACAACTAGCTAGAGCGTAAGATAACGCACTGCCGATAAGAATTGGAGGAGATAATCAAGGAGGACCACTACAGAATAACAAGAAAATCATGTGCTCGGAACCTTACTCTCAAGGTGACCAAAAGGAATAACTAGGAAAAAGGGCACTAAAATTAAAAAAAATTGTTATCAATGCCAGAAGCTCGGACATAAAAGATCTGAGTGCCCATTCCGAAAAGGATTAAACTACAACCACCGTCAACCAGAATAGAGCTACAAGAATCAAATAAATTTGTTGCAACAAGAAACAAGTGGGTTAAATAAGGTGGTGCAACTTGACCAACCAGAGAGCAATGAGGGGAGTGTCCTCCGTTCACAAGAGACAAGCTCAACAGTCTACTTTAATTGCAATAAATACAGACATAGAAAGTTTGAATCCCCGCTACTAAGGGGAAGAAACTACAATATTCGTCAAAAGGGAACGGGCGATTCGGGAAGGATGAGACAGCTTGACCGACAAGAGAATCAATGGACGGAAGGTTCGTCTTTTCAAGAGAAAATGGAGTATTCGTTAATGATCAGAGGTACGCCCGAATTCATAAACTCTAAGATATACGTTAGTTAGACTTGTTGCATTATCCCGAGAAAAGATACGCTTGAAGGACAAAGGCTTTTAAGTTAACACTAGTCAAACAACTCACGTGCCACGGATATTCGACGTGATCTTTGGAAAAAATATTGTGTAGTTGTCAGTCTAAGATGTTAGTAAGACTAAACAACCATTACCCAGAGTGGTACACGTATAAACCCGACCTTGTCCACACCTCAATAAAAAACAACTCAAGCAAACAAGGACACAATTTCGAAGGGAAGAGATGCAAGTCATCCACAACCTTTCGCATGAAATTTCAAGGACAAAATTTATTTAAGGGGGGTAGATTGTAACACCCTAGCCCAGACCCAAGTTGTAACAACTCGGATTGTAACTACTCGTAGAGCGATTTAGCCTAAACCCTAGTATTAGCGACGGTTAGTTGACAAGATCTTAGGTCACTAAAAGGATGAAAACCCTAACTCAATCCGAAAACCCTAAAAAAATCAAATACTCAGAAAAGGCTCGCAACAGCTTAAACTTAAGTAAATAACATAAAATATAAAATTTAAAATCAAAAATTATTATAATTAAGGTAAAATGACCATTTTACCCCTAGTAAAGCAAAAAGTCTTAAAAATTAAAAATTTGACACATGGACACCTAAAATCAGATATTTATATGTAATTAATTAATAAAAGACAAAATAACAACAAAAATAACTAAAATACCCTTGCATGGCCGGCTACCTAGGAGATTGTGCCCAAAAAGCTATTTTTTGCCTTTTTAAACTTAAAAATAAGAAAACAGTTGTATAAATTAAGTATTATTATGACCTAATACTTTTTATACAAGTAATATACATAATAATATAGATCAACAAACGTAAACAAATAATTATTTAAAGTTTCTACACAATAAATAAGTGAAAAAGTCAATTCTTTTCAAATTAGTTTAAATTAACTTAAAAGCCTACACCTATTTATTTAATTACTATAAAACAATTATGATAAATCATGGGACGACTAAATTCATTATAAATATATTAATATAATTGGTTTTAGTAAGTTAAGATACCAAAAAGATATATTAAATTAATATTTTATGCATTTTCTTGCACGGTACCAAAACCAAATTTAATCATTAAAATAATGCATATTTGACTTTTAAGCTTCCCCAAACAGCCCATCTGAAATCTCACCTGCCATAATCTAAATATATATTTCTCAAATAGATCAAACCACCCCATGCAACCAATGGAATTTTAGAAAATTAGGAAAAAACCTTACACCATAATTATAAAACCCACCAACTCCTTGCTTATAAAATACAACCAAACACCTCCCTTCCCCTCCACATTTTCGACAATACTAGAGAGAGAGACCAGGTTCGTGAGCTCAAGTGTTCTCCAATTGTTTGAGAGAAAAATGAGAGAAGAAGGAAGGAAAAAGGAAGAAGAAGCTAAGAGGGACCAAGGAAAATGCAATAAAGCCAAGTCCTACCACTTCTCTACCATTAGGTCTTCAAAGCAAGTAAGAAAATTTCCTAAAACTTTCTGATATTCTCTCATAAAATAGTCCTCAATCCATATCTATAATCAACCCTAAGAATAAGAAACAAAGATTAACTCAAAAAGGGGTCGTAAGAGTAGATTGTGGACTGTTCGTGTATGATTAAGCCTTGCATGTGCTTGCATGTGAATATTTTTGAGTTTTATGGCTTGAATATGTTCTGGAGTTTTGATTTGTATGAGCATAAGACATGCATGCAAAGAAAACACATCAAAAATACACACAACATGAGCTAAGCTACCAAAACCCTAGAAAACCTAATTTTTTGGGCTTACCAACATTCTGTCACAAATTTTAAAATAACACAACTAATTGTAGAAAAATAATCTTAAAGTGGTTTTTATGTCCAGACCTATATTTTTGAGTTCTATTTCATACAAAATTAGTTTGAAGTGATTTCGTTGAGTAGAACTCCAGATATACCATTTTTTCAAAGAGTGTCAGATCTTGATCACTCTGAATTGCAGACCTAAAAACCCTACGTTAGAGTGAGAACCAAGCTTGGGTCAAACCATAAAACTTGTATAGGACATGTTTAGCTTACTGTCCACCAAAAACGAGCTAAAAATATGAAGTTTTAATAGGTCAAAATCCTTCCCAAAGTCACTGTTCTGTTTTAGTGACTGATAGAGCTCTCTGTCACACCTTTTTGTGTGACCAAAACCCGAAGTTTTTAATAGTCAAATCCAAACATGGTAAACATAAAAAATGTAGCTAACATATTAAACTAAATACTGAGTAAAAATAGCCCAAAATACCCTCGGATAATACCCCAAAGGTTTTGAGAATTCTCTGTTGAAACCCTATTCTACAGACCTTTTTTAGGCTGACTAAACCTATTTTATAAATTAGTCAAAATCACTAACTCTTTCCAAACAACTTGTCCTAGCACAAAACATGAAACTTGTAGGGAACACCTTGAAATAAAATCTCACCAAAAATCAGACCTATATCCCTTGAATTGATGCCCCAAAACCGTGGTCAACAGATGCCCAAATTCTACATTTTTCTCTGTAAAGTGCTGAATGGTTTTCACTTAAATAAAATAAATGACCTTTTTCCCCAGGATCTGACCTTAGTGTTAAACATGAAAGTTGTAAAAAATATTTTTATCTAATTGGTGTTCAAATTTCATAAATTAAATCCATGTCTAGGTACCTCAAAACACTGTCATAACTTTAAATTTAGCGATTAAACATTTACTTAAATTTGGCTAAGTGCTTGAGTGGCATGTTACTTTATGGAACTTGAACATATGAACTTTAATTGAATTATGTGAGTGATCGGTGTATGAAATTAACAATTTGATGAATAGAAACCATGCCGATAGGTTGGACCCATATCACATGAATTGTAGATTACGCTTCATATATTTGTACTTTATGCATTAGTGAGTTGTACCATGTACCATATAGAGTTTATATGCCATGCTATAATTAATTATACACGAGAGGCATATTGCACATCATGAGCATTCCTACATTTTATCTTGGTTTATCGGAGTCTTTTTCATACCTATCATTTTGGGTTAGGTGAAATAGAAATTCTTTTTCTGTGGTTGTGGATCTAGGGCGTCCTGGTTGCCATATTTGAAAATGAATTGGGAGATTGTTTATTATAGAAAGGGGGATTAGGCACCATGGGTTCGTTACTAGCTTTTTAATTAGACTTTGGGTTTGGGTTGACACCTAACGAGCATCCTGGTCCTTAATATGGGATTGGTTGGCCTGGCATAAGGATGGACAAAATTGGAAGGCCCGTCCCCACGCCATTGCCATTGCGTAAAACGGCTAAGGCATGTAGCCAAGGCGAGGGTTTACCTTTTGCAACGAGGTGAGGATAGGTTCGGTGATCAAGTCCCATCAAGTCTACTCTGTAATTCCTGACGTGAAATTCATGATATTGTTCTGAATGTATGTCGAGTTGGGCAACTATATTACATTCATCTGCATCACGCACTCGCACAATCATTCTTATATATGCTTGCCTCGTTGAAAACGATAAATTGTCTGTCTCGTCGGCCTTAAATTTGTATTGGGTATTATACGATATGTATTATAGGATATTTTGTTGTAAGTTTGTTAGACTGTTTAGAAAATTTTCTTCTAGGCTTCGACCCATGGCATTTGTGCCACAGGTGAAGAACAGTTTGAGGAAAGTGTCTTCGTTGGAGAAGAAGACTTCGAGGAGCGGGGAGAGTGGCAGGAACCAGCTGACCCCAACAACGCCGTTTGAAGACATAGAATTTTCTCTTTTTGATCTTTGTTCAGTCTCCACGACATATTGTAACTTTTGTTAAATTATCTGGATGACTGTAATCATTAAGTATTTTGAATAAGTTTTGAACCTTTAATAATGTAGTAATTATCGTATGTAATTATGAATGCATGGCTAGAATATCTCCCTTATTTATAGTTACGTATGTCCCGACGTGCCTGGAGGACGGGGCGTCATAGTTGGTATACGAGTTCTGTAGCGTAGAAACTTTGTAGAATGTTCGTACTATTAATTTATCACATATAATTTTAACGACTTAAATTCTTTACCTTTGGATTTTCTCCATCTTTTCTTCTTAGGATGGCGTCCAATGCAGAGCCGGCCGGGGAACCATGGGCAGCATCGGAACCAGAGGACTCAGATCTTGAGGAGGAATCCGCTGAAGGGCAAGACCCGGTAGATGTATTTTCGTTAGCATGGATGTTTCTGGACGAGTGACCAGCTTAGGGAGAAGAAGAGGTCGAGGAAGTAAGAGCAAACGAAGAACCTGATGTAGTAGGGGTTGAGGCAAACATCGAAGCAGACGATAAGGAGGAACTTAAGGATGACAGCGAGAACGAGGAGCGAGCCATTGCTTTCCTTTATGATCCGCTAGAAGCACCGCCACCAGAGCCAGAAGATGATGAAGCTATAGATGCAATAATCTACTGGAGTCGCCAAGACTATTCCAAGGACTACCGTATTGGTAAGTGGGTTTATGCTCTAGTATTCCCGGAAAGGACAAAGAAGTGGAGGAAGTCGGAATCTTTCCCTCGATTTATAGGTCTGTTTAAGGTTCTAGAGAAACACGACAGAACAACATACCGAATGGAAGTACCGCCAGGGTTTAAGGAGCAACTCAGAGATTTAGTGAAGACCCGATGGTTGCAGACGGCAATGCTGAGAGATAAACGACGGATCGCTGACACACGCAGCTCAGATATCAACTTCGATGACCCGAAGACTTATGAAGAGGTACCCTTTGCTATCACAGACAGAGCTCATATAGGGCCAGGGAATATTTGGAATGTGGAGGTCCAGTGGCGTTAGTACGGCATTTACGAAGCGACTTGGGAACGTGAGGCAGTTATCCGTCACTTTTGTCCACATTTGTTTGTTTAGGCTATAATACGTTAAGCGTTGTGCTTTTCTTTTATTTGAAGGTTGTGTGTATGCTATGTGAACTTTTTGAGAACCTTGTACCAGTTACGCAGTTGAATGAAATGTAGATATTTATTGTTGAATTCTTTATAAGCTATCTCACAATCTCAAACTAAATTCTGCAATAGCCCAAAACATGAAGACAATTAAGAATGGAAACAACCCCCAATTCTCGACACTCTTTTAAGATGACTAATAAACGATCAAACCACCGACAAGTTGACTAACCCCTAGGTGATAAAGCACTCGAAGTAGCCTCAGTTTTGCAGAAACCACCGTTAAAACCCCACAACTTCACACTTATAAATTTATTTTCCCAAACCCTTGTATCAACTCTTATACCCGGTTAAAATTCTTTGCTTCTATTAACACCGATCCTCAACAATGATATTCAATATCATGCCTTACCGGGAATTTCATCCCAAAAAATACCCTTATCCTTGAAATTTTCATTGTTGAGCCACGCCTAGATGACGTATAGTGCCCACATTTGATTGTCCTTCAATGCAAGCCATCATCCTTGGACTAGCTATCTATTCATAGAACTCAACGTCATTCAATATTGTTAAGATCCTTCACCACCATTCGTTTTCCCCTGACTTTAATACTACATCCGACTGAAACAATTTTATAAAACCTTGAAATTCCAACATGGGGAGTTGACTTGGATGCTTGAGTTGAAATACGTTAGCCCGACGTAACTTCAGAACAAATATGTAGTCTAGCTACCCATTGCTTAGTCATGTCTTTGTCAAGACTGAATATTGCATAGATTGGTACCGAGAACCTCCTCTTTGTAATATTCATTAATTGCTGATCTCTTTTCTCCAATGCAATTAAGCTTCATTAACCCCTCAACCTAGGTCAACAGTAATTGCTTTAACTATGACCCATTGCCTTAATTCAAATCAATGATCTTAGCAGTTTGCCTCCAACACTGCGTGCCTTTGATTCTTCCCTTAGCGTGCTGCCACGTCATACATATACGCACATTACTTTGCTTTTGATGGGTTAGGCTTTCATGTCTTGTGGTTTTCACTTTTTGATTATCATGGATGCTTTATTGTTATATGAAAATCATTTTTGGACACTTAGACTCTTATTATGTATGATGATGTGATTCATAGGTAGTAATCTTACCATATGAACTGCTTTTCTTGTTGCGAGTTGCTAACAGGTTCATAACTACAGTTTGAGGCACATTGACAAAATGGGGACAGCTGCTAAAATTTCTGCTTAAAAAGATTGTGGCCATGAGAAATAACCTTGCGGCTGTTTAGTTTGGATATGGCAGCCTAAACTTTAGAATGCCATGGCTACAAGGTTTGAGAGGAGAAGTTAATGGCCACTGGGTTACAAATTAACGGCCATTAGAAAAAGGTGGCGGTCTTAATAAAGGGTTTTGGCACAAAACTTAGAGCAAATTATGTGGATTTCTTCCATTTTTGGATCTATGAAAGGGGGCAACTATTCCAAACCCCACTGTTCTGGATATCTTGTATTCTCCTTGTATTCTTTATGGCCCACTCTTACAGCAACTCTCTGTCGGCTTGGATAAGCGACTTCTCCCCGATTGAGCGTAAGAACTTCCTCAACTTTGGCCTAGATGTGTTGTTCTCTCTACGATCCCTGATGGTTGATTGGCATCTTCTGAGAGGAGAAGCCTAGCTATGGGATCCCGAGGTTCTTGTATTTCATTTTGGTACTGAGGAGTTATGTCTGACTGTGGAGGACTTTTCGACCATTTTAGAGATCTCGAGCCGAGAAGAGGTCATAGTTCCCATGCCTTTCTCGAGTCTCAGGGACAGGTTGATGCAACTTTGTTGTTACTCTAGGTGTGAGGTTTCTACTATTACTCACGATGGATTTCTCGATGTGGCGTGGATCGCTTCGGGCCTCGGGGGTCTCTTAAAGACTTTTCTTTTCAGCTTCAGTGTCGACATACCCTTTGCATCAGATTCACAAGGGTCGAGACCCCACCCTGTCCCGTTAGTTCCTTCTAAGACACTGCTTGGGCTCTATGTAGTCCACACTGGGGGTGCCCCTTATTTTGCCGGTAGTGCCCTCCTGCTGCAGGTAGTCTCTCAACTCTCCTTTTTTTTTTGTATTTCTCTCGAGTTTTTTTAACCCAGCTCTCATTTTTCTTTGTTTCTCTCTATTTTTTTTCTCAGCTATTTTTTTTTCTATTCTCTTAGATTTCTCCACTCAACTCTCATTTTTCTTTGTTTCTCTCAAGTTTGGCTGATAGAGAAGGTGAACCTGCTAGAGAAGCCCATGTCTAACAGTTACAGTGTGAAATCCTTCATTTGTTGTTAGGTTTATCAGCTGTGCTCCACCGATATTGCTTGACGAGATTACCCGAGTTCTTTAACCGGGGACGACATCTCTTGGCTATGCCCCTAGCTGAAGATATCTTCCATGACTACTGCGATTGTGGGCCACTCGGGGAACCTATTGGTCGGCTTGAAGCTGGCTACTTTCTACCATCCATATTGCATTCTTCGTCAGTTTGGCCATATCCAGATCTGTCCCGAGACTACTGTGAGCCATCTGTACAATTCTCCTCACCGGGCCCCTTTTTTGGGTTAGTACCAGTGGGTTTAGTCTTCTCAAATGAGGATACCGGTTGGCAGGGACCTTGACAGCGGGTTATCTCCAAGTTACAAGGCTTTAGCTGCAAGCGGAGATAAAGCGCAGGGTAGGACAGAAAGGGGATGTAAAGAGAAGGACTTGATTTTGCTTTGCTATACCTTAATATTTTGCCTGTTTTCCTTTTTCATTTTCTCAGGATGAGGAATTGCGAGCCTCTCTTACTTTTGAAAACTGTGTTAACAAAACTCCTTAATGAAAGTTTTCTCCACTTTTGGTTTATGGTGACTTTTTAGATTTTCATTTTTACAATATAATCATCTTGTTAGAAAAACTTAAAACATGCTTTTGCATTGATCTACTACTTGAAACATGGTTACAAAGGGGGAACTCTGAACAAAGGTCTGGGCTTTCTTCTGATAGAAGCTGCCTACGTATCCCGAATAAGAGAATTAGGTCATAACGTAGTTTGAGGCTCGGGTTACTCTTTAGTATTGGCGCTTTCCTTTTGCGGGCTTTCCCTCAAGGGTAGAACCTTTTAAGCTAATCTGAGTTGATGGGTATAGAGAAAATATTTCAGTCTAGATCCATAAGGATGGCAGTGCCTCCTGACATCAAGGCTTTGATGAGATAGGGTCCGGCCCAATTAGGTTTGAACTTACCCCTTTGATCAAAGATTGGGGTTCTGATCTCTTTGAGGACTAAGTGACCTTCCTTCAAGTTTCGAGACTTAACCTTCTTGCTAAATGCTCAAGCTATCCTTCTCTAATATCCTTAAACATGGAACAGGGCTCTAAGCCTCCTTTCGTCAAACAGGAGCTCTTCGAACCTATCCCTCTACCATTCCAACTCAGGGATGTCACTTTCAGTCATTATTCTTAGAGACGTAATTTCCAATTCTATCGGTAGAACTACTTCCATTCTGTAGACCAAAGCATAGGACGTTGCTCCAGTAGAAGTTGTAATCGATGTTCGATATCCCCACAGCACAAATGGAAACTTTTTTGGCCTATCTTTGTTTCCCTCTATCATTTTCTGTAGGATCTTCTTCACATTCTTATTTATAGCTTCCACAACCCCATTAGTTTGCGGTCTGTACAGTAAAGATTTATGGCTACTGATTCGATACTCTTCCAAGAGGTCTAGAAGTTCCCCTTGAAAGTGGGAGCCGTTATAAAAAATTATCTCATGTGGAACTCCGTACCGACATATGAGATTTTCTTTAATGAATCTGGCTACTTGAGAGGCTTTCAAGACTGAGTAAGAGGCAGCTTTGACCCACTTTGTAAAGTAATCAATTACCACGAGAATAAACTCGTGTTCATTCGATGCATTAGGTGTAACCGTCCCTATTATGTCGATTCCCCAAATTGAGAATGGATTGTGCGAAATTATGTTATAAAGCTGAGACGGCGGTATATGCATGAGGTTTGTGTGGATTTGGAATTTTTAGCACCTTCGAACGAACTAGTGGCAATCCGTTTCCATAGTCATCCAAAAATATCATTGACATAGGATCTTCTTAGCCAGCATCATCCCATTCATGTGAGGTCCGCAAACTCCTCTATGAATTTCTCTTATCAGCTCGCGTCCTTCTTTCGTGTTGACACAAAGCTTATTTACTCCCAAGTATCCTCTTTTGTACAGTCTTCCCCCACAGATCACAAATTGTGCGGCGAGTCTCCTTATAAGGACCCGATACCTATTTATTTAGTACTTTCACATTTGGAGAGTCCGAATAAAATTTGGGTATGGGTGCCATAAGTCTTTTCTCGTTAACGGTTGAGTTAATGAAATGTGAAAGTGAAGTTGAGATACATGGTGATGAGTGTTTTGATATGGCTAAGTTAATGGAGAAATTCAAATATTTAGATGTAAGCAAAGTTTGAAGTTTGAGTTGAGATTTGAGAAAATTCGTAGAATTTCGGTTCAGGAATCACCGCTCGAGCGGTTGGGGTCCGCTTGAGCGGGCTATCGGGAAATGTATGGATAAATCTAGAACATTGGAGAAAGGTTTGGAGTGTCTATATATATATAGACCTCTCCCATTTTTCCAACCCACGTAAGTCTTTCCCCTCTCATTTCTCTTCTCCTCCTCTTCTTCTCTTCTTCATTCTCTTTTAGAGAGAGAGAGAGTGAGAGGAACCCATCTCTCTCTCATGAAACCCTAATCTCCCACCATAAAAATTGAAGTTTGAGGCTTGATGGGGAGAGATCAAGGATAGAAATCAAACTTTGGAGTAAGGAGATGGGAGATGGAGCATCAAGAATGCAATATCAATCAACATCCAAACCCTAGGAGGGAGAAATTGGGGTAATAATAAGCTTCTAAGCAAATCCGAGGTAGGATCGAGATTTTCTCATATGTGTGTTAAGATTTGGGTTGATATTTTCTTTATATGCAAAATAATTGAGTTGATTTCATGCTTGATGGATAGATTGATAGGGTTGGGGGTATATTGCATTGGGCTTGATGGAAATTGGGGTTTTAGCGTAAGGATTAACTATGATTTGAGAAATTATTGCATAAAAAGTGTTTATGAAACTTGAATCCAATGTTTTTGGGATGGAAATTGAGGTTTGAGACATATTTGATGAAGGATTATGGGTAATGAAGCTGAAAACTCAAAACAAGAGAAAATATGGGGTTTTCTCGGGCACCAGCACACTCGAGCAGATCCCAATCCGCTCGAGCGGTCAACTGTCAGAGAGTTGGGCGCTCGAGCGCCCGACGTCCGCTCGAGCAGACTTACTGCGTAGGGCCAATTTTGTTCGATCATATCTCCCTCATCCGGACTCCGAATTGGTCGTTTTTATACTCAAATCGAAACCCCGGAAGTCCTCTTTCCAACAAGACTAGTCTCACAAAAAAATTCATTTTGTAGAAAAAGTTATGATTGAAATAGTGAAGGTATGTCAAATTTTCTTAACCATTTTCCATCCGTTTTTGGCCAAATACTTTGAAAAGTATATTTTCATCAATATTGAACCTTTTCATCGAATTTCTTTTCCCTTGGGCTATGAATATAACTACTTTGCTATGCTTGGGTTAGGATACTAGCATCATACCGATTGGAGGTATTTGCAACGAAACGAGTACTTGACATGTAACTGAGGTTTGAAGAACGAGTACGATTATAGGTAATTATGGGTTATGTCGTGATATGGTTATCATTAAGATTTTGAGCTTTAAAAAAGAAACGTGGATTTTGACTTGTATATACATGTATATGCATATAATGGGTGTATTTCGTTTGTTTCAAATGACATGGTCATGTGTGAGTTAATTACGCGTTGACTTTTCATGAAGTTGATAAATGGAATATGATTTGCGAGAAATTATGTGTTGAAATTTATGATGGCATTTGAATTGAAAGATAGGATAAAATTCTAAAATAAGACTTGATTGGAAATAAAATGGGAAGTTGAGATGTAAAAAATGAAAAGAGGTGCTATGAGAAAATATTTGGAGAGAGGAACCAGTTGTGGGTTGGACTCCCAGATTTTTGTGAAAAATGAATAAATAATGAACCATATGGATTAATGTGGATTAAGTTGGCCTAGCGGGTCCACGGTGAAAGACCGAAAACTTGCGTAAGAAGGGGACCACATGCCCATAGGTTAGCCCCCGAAATGTGGTGTTATATCGTGGTGAGTTATAGAGCTATCTATTACCCAATTGCTTCGCGTAGCCTACTGAGATAATAGGGAGAAATTTCTATAAGCTGCACCCGATATCGGTTCATTAACTGTGATAAATTAATTGTGATACGATTTTTTGATAAATTGGGTACAGAAAATGTGACACGAATTTTGTGAAAAATCAGATAACGGAATGATGATAGGGATAATGTGAAAGAATAAATGGGAATGAATTGGCGTGCGTGGGTGTGTGCGTGTGAAGGAATTGTTGGTAAAAAATATGTATTTTACTTCGGTGGCACCCATCACACCTCACAAATCATACATTACATGTGAGTTAATCTATATCCTACAAGTTTTGGCGCACGTATGTTTGCCAAATCATTTCAGGTCTTGAGGACCAGAGGCGAAACCAAGGCAAGAAAAGCACTTTGAGAAGGGCTTGAAGAAAGATCTTTTTTTTGTTCTATACCATGTTTGTATATATACAGAAATGGATTACTGTAATGATAGTGTGGTTGTAATGGATACTTGAAAACCCAAAACGTTTGATTGTAAATTGATATGCATGAGGATATGGTTTCTTGTCAAAAATCTTTATTTCCTTTCAAAAACATTTTTGAGTTCAAACCGTTAATAAAACAAATGTTGCCATGGATAATTTCTTATACGAGTCGGTTTGGGATTAGTTCACCGGTCCCCAGGGATTCGGGGCGTGACACTCCTGATAGCTTTTTGGTCCTTTTTACTGGCTCAGCTTGGATATTCTCCCTTCTCGATGAAATTTTAAATGTTATGATACTATGGTAGCCCGTCATTAGCTTCTAAGGTAGCGGTGATGTGGCTGATCAGAAGTGCATCCTTTTGTTGATTCTCCAAATGCCTCATTCTTATCCCTGGTGGTATGTCTATCATTGATACCAGGGTGGCTAAGGCGTCAGTGAACTTGTTCTGCAATCTCGAAACATGAGTGAGCATCATGCTTTCAAAATAGGGAATTATTATCTCAAGTTCTCGATGATACTGAACCAACTTTTCTTCTTTAATCTTCCTTATGACATACTACAAGTCAAACTCGGCTAGCATCAGTAACCACCGGGCCAACTTTTCTGTCAATGTTGGCTTCTCAAAGAGATATTTGAGTGGGTCCATTCATGAGATTAGAACAAATCGGTATGCTAACATGTAATGACATAACTTTTTGGATGCCTAAACTAGTGCCCAGCAAGTCTTTTCCAAAGGCATATACCGTCGTTTGCATTTGGTCATCTTTTTACTCAAGTAATAGACAGCTCTTTCTACCTTAGCTTCGTCTTCCTATGCAAGCATACACCTCATTGCTGAATCAGTCACCGATAGGTATAGTATCAAAGAATTGCCGGGTTCTGGTGGCGACAAAACTAGAGGATTTTGCAGATACTTTTGTACTACTTCGAAGGCGTCCTGACACTACTAGTCCCACTGAAACTTGGTCCCTTTCTTCAAGAGTTGGAATAAGGGTTCATAGGTGGTGGTTAGGTTGCTGATAAATCAGCTGATGAATTGAACCTTCCCTAAGAAACTCCTTATGTCCTTCTCTTTTCTTAGAGAGGACATTTGGAGTATGTCCTTGATTTTTTACGGGTTTACCTCTATACCTCGTTGTGTGATCATGAATCCGAGCATCTTTCCTGCTGTAAGTTCAAAGGCAAACTTCTGAGGGTTCAAATGCATTTCGTACATTCTGATCCGCTCGAAGAATTTTCTTAGTGCGACGACGTGCCCTTCTCGGGTTTTGTACTTCACGATCATGTCATCCACATATACTTTCACTTCCTTGTGTATCATGTTGGGCAATAACGTGGTCGCAACCCTTTGATAAGTTACTGCCCCATTCTTTAGTCGAAACGGCATGACCCTATAACAATAGGTGCCCCAAGGTGTCGTGAATGTAGTTTTCTCTCGGTCTTCTGGCGCCATTAAAATATGATCATACCCTGAGAAACCATCCATGAAGGACAAGAGCGTATTCTTGGCAGTGCTATCTACCAATACGTCTATGTGAAGGAGAGGGAAGTCGTCCTTAGGACTGGCCCTGTTGAGATCTCTAAAGTCAACACATACCCAGGTCTTTCAATCCTTCTTTGGTATCAAAACGATATTAGTGACCCATTTCGGGTACTCCTTGATTTTGAGTGCCCAATCTAGCCTAATCATTCTTAGCTTTTGTTTAATGGGTTTGACATCAGGGTATAAAGGAATTTAGTGTTGTACAATGTCAGGGTCTATACCGGGCATATCTTCATAGAACCATGCAAAAACATCTTTAAATTTCTTTAATAAAAATATTAGTTGTTCACATTCCTCTAAAGGTAGTGTGGAACCAACTTTAACCATTTGTGAATCTTTTTTATTATTAAGATTTATTAAAATATTTTCTTCAGTTACAGGTTTAGCTCGCATTTCTTTTTCCTTTTCGATTAAAAATTTTAATTCTTGGGGGATATTCTCCTCGAATTCATTAAAATCTTTGGAATCAAGACAAAATATTTGAGGCACAGCAAAGTAAGAAAAGTCTTGTTTCATTTCATTGATATCTAAAGGGGTTACAACCTGAGACTCGAGATAAAAAGTGCTCGGGATGCTAACAGACGTACTCCTAGCGGGCTCAATGTTACAAGCATTGTTCACAGACTCGGTGAAAACATATTCAACAGACTCGGACTCCAACTCACTTGTTACATCATGTATAATAAAAGACTCAAACGACTGACTCTTTTTCATTTTAGTTGCATCCATGATAAGTGAGGTGTGATCCGCAAGCACGTTAGCTTCTATCATCAGAACGTCCTCGTTTTCATCATCATTGCCTATACGCACTAGGCCATCTCTTCATTGAAGAAAGATCCAAGATCTCCTTCTTCACAAAGATCAGCCCAATATGTCTACATCTTTCCGACGAAACCCATCTTCCAAATCTCAACCTCTTTATCATTGTCAAATAGCCGATGGTTGAAAAAGATCTCCAGCCTCGGCAACTTCTTGTTGGTCTTTTCTTTTATTCATGGTTCGAGAAACCCACAGTAAGGGAAATCATCCCCTTCTTTGATAAAACGGCCATTTAGCGTTGGCCCATACTTCCCCACACTTGATTTTTCCAGTTCTAGCTTGTACCCCAGTCCGTATCCATGGCAATTATGGTTCACCGGGATTAGCTCCGAAATCCCTTGCAGATGCTTACCTAATCCCATGCCTGGAACGTAGGACATTTCCTTCACCATGACCACGACCTTCGAATTCACATAACTCCCTTCGTCATTCATCAGAACTTGTACGGCCTTGGTTTTGTCAAAGTCAAACTTGTTTAACAAGAAATCCTCTTCTCCGCGTTAGATCTCAAGAAGTGGGGTAGTATCACTAATTGGGGTTGGCGAGCTAGTTTCACCTGGTATAGTGGTAGTTACTCCTTCTTTAATCAGCTTTACCTTTTAGTGTAGGGTGGACGGGACTGCTCTAATCGATAAATTATGCAACTATGGCCTTCCAATAGCAGATTGAGTGACGCAGGCACGTCAAGAACATGAAATTCTACTTCACTCTCCAAAGTTTCCACTACTACAACAAAAGTCACCAATCTGAAGACATCTCTTCCCGTGTTATCATATTCTCGTACCTCCTGTGTGCTTGGCTTGAAGTCTTGGGTCTTCAATCCTAGGCAGTAAGCAGTTCACAGTGGGCATACATTGAGGGCAGAACCGTTGTCGACCAAAACAATCGGTGTCCATTTCCCAAGACATTTGATGGTTAAATGCAACGATTTATTGTGCGATGGACCCTCAGTTGGAAAGTCCATGTCACTGAAGGTAGTAACACTGGACTGCTTCTCGGGTATATGCATTCTGACCTGTTAATCGAGAGATACATCTATTGGGATATCCACACTGTTCAAAGCCTTCATGACGGCCTGTAGGTGCCTATGAGATGCCACAAGTAACCCCCATATGCTCACATTGGCTTGCGTTTTCATAAGCTATTTCAGAACTACGTCTTCCTCTTCACTGGCTTGTCTTTTGGCTCTTTCTGCCTGCTTCCTTAGGTCCTCTGTGCCCTTAGTTGGTTACCCCTTTTCTAGCTTCGTGGGCCTAAAATGTCTCATGTTCCTTATAAGATGCTTAATCTGCTCTTCATGCTCCCATTGTCATTCAAACTGGTCAACCACTTCCTGAATCTCAGCCACCGAACACCCTTTCTCTCGAAAGGCCAAGAAATTTTCTGTGCTAGCTTTTTCTCCATTGTTTCCTTCGTCTCCCCAAAAGTTTTTCTCAATTCCCATTACGTTTTGCGAAAACCAATCAGACTCTTCATCAATTTTAGCCTCTAGCTCAAAGAGTTGTGGCAGTGATACTTCAGCAAATGGGTCCTCATAACTATATGGTAGGAGAGGGCCCCAAGGTTCCCACGAGCCTCCATAGTCATATGGTTCTTTAATAATCAGCTGCCATTCTAGCACATCCTCTCCTTCATCACATTCTATATCCGTGAATTCCTGCTCTATCTTTTCTAACTCCCACATGTCGTTCTCTTCTTGGTAATCCCATTCGAGAGAACATAAGATAGGTCCCTCGGGTAGAGGTGTCCTCGACTTTAGCTCATGAAGAGAAATAATGTATATGGAAGGATCAAATGAAAGGCTTTTACTCCTTCTCCTCGACTTCCGTACTGATTGGTGGATTTTTTTCCTGCTTACTCTCGCTGTCAATGTCCTTCCCCTTCGAAGATTCTCCTATTTCTGATACTGGTTTCTCTATTTCTTCTATTTCAAAACTAGGGTTGGCTTCCCCATACTAAGTTGTCCCTCGATGCCAGGCTGTATCATCGCTCAGGACGGTCAGGACATGCCGCTTGATATTGATTCCTGCTTCTTTCGAATCATCTAATGCCTCAAAGTGGGCTAGATCTTCCCACAGTCACCTGGTTTCTTCGTCTTTCTCATCATTACTGTTGACAGGGGGAGGGATTTCCTCCTTGTGGACGATAAACATCATGAAATTATTGAAACCATCATCTATCAGATCTTGAATACGGTCATCAAGCAGTAGTACTTCTGGACTGGATGGCAAAATTGTAATTGGCTTTGCTTCCGTTGTAGAGACTATAAATTTAGTGGGATTAAATCCTTTCGATTCTCTTCGAATGGTGTTTATATTTTGCTAGTTTGCATGGTTCGGCAAAGGGTTGGTAATAACATTTGATTTCGGTGCGACAGTAGATGAAAGAATCACCTTAATGTCTATTAAGTCCTGAATCTCATGCCGAAGCTGCATGCAATTGTTAGTCAAATGATCGCGCGCCTAGTGAAAGGCGCAGTACTGGGTAGGATTATATCTGGGTGGTAGAGGGTTTGGAGCCGGTGTCGACTCTAAAGACTTTAGGAGACCCTTTTCAATTAGACGGCTCAAGATGGATGTTAAAGGCACAGTAAGTTAGGTGAAGGTTCTTTTTTGATTTTGAGGTGGATTTTGGGCAACCGGATGAGCGGATGGGTTAACCTAATTCGGGTTGGGATTCAGTAAGTTCACTTCATAACTTCGGCTCATGGCATTGGCGGCGTTGCTCTAATTATTGGCATATGGCATTCAAACTGTTCTTTGACTCAGTTCTCCTTTCTCAATATCCGCAGACTGTAGAGTGTCCTCTATTTATTCCTCAGCATCGAGGACCTGCTCAAATGTCATCAACGGCTGTGTGAACAATACTTACGGAACTACGGCTGCAAGTTCTTCACCACCATTCTTACTTGTTCCTTCTCAGTGGGTCGGTTCGTTATTTTGGTTGCCTTAGCCCTCCACCAAGTCAAAAACTCAACAAAAGATTCCTTAGCCTCCTATCGGGTGGTCTTGAGTTCCCGAGTGGTGACATCAAGCTAGATGTTGTAGTTGTACTGACTGATGAATGAAGTAGCAATGTCCTCCCACGTTCTTATCTTTGCAGCATCTGAAGACATAAACCATTTCTGAGCGATTCCTGACAAAAATCGCTGGAAATGCTGAGCTTTCAACTAATCACTAATATCTATCGGGCTACAAAGTTTCCATGTACATTCTCAGATGGATCCTCCAGTCCTCGATCCTGTTAAACTTCTCTATATCGGGCATTTTAAATTTCTCAGGCAACTCAGCATCGGGGAACAAACAAAGTCCTTCGACACCTTGCATGTAGCCCTCAACTCCTCGGGCTTTTCTCAAAATCTTCTCTAACTTATCAACCTTATCAGACAAGATTGACTCCTTAGTAGCTAGGATTTCCAGGATTCCAGGTCGAACGGGCTGTACAACTGTTGGTTAGGCTCCCTCGGGTCCCACATTATCATTCTAAATGTTATCTGCTATATCATCCTTGGGGTAATTTGGAACAACCACATTAAGGTCTGCAACCTTGGGTCTGTAAAGCTTGGATCTAAGCCTAACACTGAGTCTGAATCCTAACCTAATTTGTTACAGTGGTACTAACTCCTTCAATAGTCCATTACAATCTCAACTGATTGGTACGTCTAAGTCTTCCACTCGGAGATCGGGCCCAAATGCGTATAGGTTCTTCTTTTCTCAGCGCTATCATCCCAGATCTCTGAACTGAAAGGGCTCACGTAAATCGAAAGACTCGTTAGCCATGCCTAAACTCAAAATCACTCACCCTCAATGACGGATCGGGAGGATGAAAACTAATCCTAATCGAGGTGCTAACTATAGAAATAAAAGTATCCATAAAAAGAAAATCACATAACCCTAAAAGATTAATTGATCCTAAAAGAAGGGTTTGAAGAAATTTTATGCAAAATGAGAAAACTGGTAAGTCTTCACTCAGTGTACCTTCTAAATAGAGTTAAGAATATATCTCCCAATGCCAAGAATGGTGCAAGGCATGGTTAAATGGTACGCAATAATTCTTTTTTGCCACATCTATAAAAGCATGTGACCAGAAAGCTTGTTGGCTTCCCCGACACAGCTCTAAGACAGTAAACTAACTGGGGTATCGAATAGGTGGAGCGGAGATTTGAGAACCAAGCACACAAATATACAAACGCAAATGCGAATGTCGATGAAAAATTTACAACAAGAACCATTAACATTTCAAGTTTAGCCCTCTTGTGATTTTTTTTTGAAAAACTAATCCCCAGCAGAGTAGCCAAAAAATAACTACAGGCATTTTCTTTTCGTGGGAGAGAAAGCGGTGCGTTGAAGATCTATTATTTTCAAAAAAAAATGTCTTTTTATTTTTTAAAATAGAAATTCTAAGATATCCAAGCACTCTTTATAGAAAAATAGTCGCCACTTAGTTTTTGAGAAAAAACTAAGAAAAACAAAAAGAAGACTGCAGATCTTTTAAAAAATGTAACTAGAAAAAAAGAGGGTCCAGGGGCTATGGTACGAAAAAGAAAGGTGTTAGGCACCCTTTTCGCCCAACCGTAAGGTTGGTATTTACTTTGTCAATATTAATTCTTGTTGTAAACTTTTTAAAGGTAACGTATATAAAATAGGAGGTTAAAAAGAGTTCAAACAAAAGCAATCAATGAAACAAAATCCTAACTATGGTTCCTAGGGTCATGTAACTTGGTTATTATTTCTAGATATGCACACATATCGTTTGAGCAAAGTAAAGCAAAAAAACGTGCGAATAAGCGATAAGATGAACAAATAAAGGTACGAGGGTCATGCAACAAAGTTTCTGTTCTTAACATACTATAAACAGGCTATACAGAATAACATAAGAGACCTAAATATCATATATGAGCTACTGGTCATGTACAGCTACTAAGCATGTACAACAGTCGCGGCTGTAGCAACAACTGTAGCTGCCGTGACAAAAATGGTCACAAAACTCGCAACCGTGACTAAAATGGGATTACCGCAAAGAACAGAAAAAAATAATCTCGTGGTCGTGACAAATAAAAGTCACGGTCATGGTTTTTAAGGGTATGAAAAGGATATAAACATGGAACAGGGCTTAAAATAGGCTCAAATGAATGGAATACTCGAGACAAAGACCATAGCCCGCTATATCAAGGTTAGATCTACCATCCTTCATCCCCTATACAAGCAATGAATCTAAACAAAATTTATAGAATATCAAAAATGAAGAACAGAAAGCTTAAAACACATTTTTATGTCACTGGCCTCACAAAGCTTCACAGCTGTAACAAAAAGGGATATCGCGACCGTAACAAACAAGAAGGAAGAAGCAGCGGCCCTGAGATTTGCATAACCTCATAACATACAAATATGAAGGTGTACAGGATGGGGACCATGAAATAAACATAGGTACAGAAAGAAGAAAATGCTAAACAGAGCAATAAAATGATATACAACCTTGAAATAAACATATAACAGAGAGTTTTGAAAAGGGTTTTTACATTTCTGCCCTTAAAACAATGTCACAGCCATAACAACAAGATGTTGCGGCCGTGCATATAAAGAGGCAAAAATGTACCAGCGCTTATGAAAATGGCACGGCCGTAACTGTGGATTTAACAGAACATACGGCCGTGACATGAGAAGGTTGCGGCCGTCATGTTTTAAAATCTCATAAAGATTTTGACATGTTTAGTGTGCTTGTGAGCATCGAAACAGAATGTAAACAAACGTAAATATACGAAACAAAGAACTATGAACATGCTGCTAGTAACAAAAACCTAAAGGAAACAAGTACTTACATTAAAATGAATGATAAATAAGTAATAAAATAATGGAAACCTTATCCACGACACCCTCGGGGGAAGAAGATGAGGGTTTAAGAAGAGTCGTGGTATCCTAAGGTTACCACGTGTGAATATTCACATCGAATGGCCTCTTGGCGGTGAGAATATGATACCTTCAAGCCAATATATGTGCTCTAAAAACTCCTTCAAGGCAAGCAAGAACACGAATGACGCTCAGGAAGTATAGGATGGATGGGAGAATATCGAATGGAGGAGTATTTTGACAGAGTTTGGGCCTCCAGGTGCTTCTTCCTCTCCTTATTTCTGCTTAGAATCCCCGCCAATTTATAGGCAAGGCGAGCAACATAGACCCTTTCTGGGATGCTACTACCTGTTTAAAAAAGGAGAATAGTGACATCTGCCACCTTTTTCTTTTGTACAGTGACAACCGCTACTTTTATGACAGTGAAAAGAACATATGCAACATTTAAAAGTCGCAGCTTTTATAAAAAGGGACTGTTGTGACAAAAAAAGTCATGGCTTGGTTTAGGATTTTCATAAAGGTTTTGGCCGTGAGAGCAAGGACACGACCTGTTCTAGGATTTTGAAAAAGGTTTCGGTCGTGATGATGGAAATGTCATGGCCTGAAGGGTGTTTTAGGGTTTTGAGCCATATTTATGATCTTGCTTGCTTGGGATTATCTTTGAGCATTATTCTCATACTTTCGTCATTAGAGCGCATTCGAGACGGATGACTAAGATTCGACTTGGTCAGATTGAGGTGTCTACAATATTTAATGTAGACTCTGATACTAATTATTGGAGGCTAACTGCCAAAATCCACTGATTGTGAACATGATTCAAGCCAATAACAAACTAGATGGGCAAACGCCCAACTCAGCTCCAGATCAAAACTATTTGATGTCAAACAATCAAAGACAAGAGTGTGTTCCCAGCAATATTATCTATCAACACATCTATGTGGGGGAGGGGGAAGTCATCTTTCGGACTGGCCTTATTAAGATCTCTGAAGTCGACACACACTCGAATTTTTTCGTCATTCTTTGGTACCGGGATGATATTGGCTACCCACTTCGGGTATTCTGTGATCATGAGAAATCCTGTATCTATCTGTTTGGTCACCTCCTCCTTGATCTTGAGAGCCCAATTCAGCCTGATTCTTCTGAGCTTCTACTTGACAAGTTTAGTGTCGGGGTAGAGAGGAATTTGGTGTTGTACGATATCAGGATCTATTCTGAGAATATCTTCATAGGACCATGCAAAAACAATTTAAATTCTTTTAATAAAAACGTTAATTGCTCACATTTTTCTAAAGAGAGCGTAAAACCAACCTGAACTAACTGTGGATCTTTTTCATTATTGAGATTTATTAAAACAGTTTCTTCCATTACAGGTTTAGCTCACATATCTTCTTCCTTTTCAATTAAAAGTTTTAATTCTTGGGGGATATCCTCCACGAGTTCGTTAAAATTTTCAGAATCCATACAAAATATTTGAGGCATAGCAAAGTAAGAAAAAACTGAATTCATTTCATTAATCTCAATAGAGGTTACAACTTTAGACTCAAAATAAAAGGGGCTCGGGATGCTAGCAGGTGCATTCCTGACAGACTTTCCATTGCAGGCTTCATTTATAGACTCGATTAGAACGGATTCAACGGACTCGGATTTCAACTCACCTTCTACATCATGCATATAAAAAAACTCAAATGACTGACTCTTTTGCATTTTAACACCATTCATGATAAGCGTAGTGTAATCCGCAGGTGCGTTGGCATTCATCATCATCACGGCTTCGTCTTCTTTGTTACCTATACGCACTCGGGCCATCTCTTCATCGAAGAAAGAACCCAAATCTCTTTCTTCACAATGGACTGCCCAGTCCGCTAGTATCTTCCCAGTAAAGCCCATCTGCCATATTTCTATTTTCTCCTCAATGTTAGATAGCTGGTGATTGAAGAAGACCTCTAATCCCAACAACTTCTGATTAGTTCTTTCCTCCATCCAAGACTTCAAAAATCCATAGTAAGGGAAGTCGTCACCCTCCTTGATGAAACGCTCATTCAGTGTTGGCTCGTACTCTCCCATCTTCGAATCTTCGGACTCCAACTAGTATTCGAGCCATATCTGTGTTAGTTGTGGTGCATAGGGATAGGCTCTAAGATTCCCTACAGATCCTTGCCAAGTCCCATTCCCAGAAAGTAGGACATTCCTTTCAACATTGCTATCACTTTTGGGTTCACGTAGTTTTCTTCTTCATTCATCAGAACATGAATTGCCTTGATTTTGTCAAAGTCAAACCCATTAAGAAGAAGGTCTTCTTCCCCGTGTTGAATTTTAAGGAGCGAAATGGCGTAACTGAGGGGGGTTGGTAAGCCAGTTTCCCCCAAAATGGTGATAGTTACCCCTTCCATAATCAAATAAACCTTCTAATGCAGGGTTGACAGAACTGCTCTAATTACTGGATCATGTAACCAGGGCCTTCCTAACAACAGATTAAACGAAGCTGGTATGTCGTGAACATGGAATTCTACTTCACTTTCTAGTGGTCCCACTGTCACGGCAAAGTTACTAGTCCCAAAACATCTCTTTGCATGTTGTCGTATGCTCATACTCCCTATGCACTTGGCTTGAAATCTTGTGTCTTCAAACCTAAGTAGTAAGTTGTTCGTAATGGGCACACGTTGACCGCAAAACTGTTGTCGACCAAGACGACAGCTACCTACTTCCCCAAACACTTAACAGTCAGATGCAGTGGCTTCTTATGAGACAGTCACTCTTATGGGAAGTCCTTGTCACTAAAAGCGATTACGTTGCGTTGCTTCTTCGGTACCAACATTCCAACCAACTAATCGAGGAAACATCGATCGAAATGTCTACACTATTCAAGACTTTCAATACTGCCTGCTGGTACTTATAAGAAGCCACTAGTAATCCCCAAATGCTTACATTTACTTGTGTTTTTCGGAGCTGTTTCAAAACCACATCTTCTTTCTTGTTGTTCTATTTTTCTCCTTGTTTCCTTGATTCTTCTACTCCATTGTTCGATTGCCCCTTCTCTAGCTGGACAGGTTAGAAATGACTCCCACTTCTCGTTAGATGTTCCATTGTTCTTTGGGCTCCCATAGGCCTTCAAATTGATCAGCCACTTCTCTGACTTCAGTCACTGGATATCCTTCTCCCCAGAAAGTTCAAAAATCTTCTACCTTCGTCTTTCCCTGACTCTCTTCTTCTCTAGTTCCTCCAATTCCCTAGAGATATTCTTCGATTTTCATCACGTTCCGTGCAAACTAATGGGATTCTTCATCAATACAAGTTTCTATCTCGAAGAGCCGAGGCAGTGATACTCCATCATAATGCAATTATAGAAAACCAGCAGCGGTTTTTGTAATTTTCATAAAACACTGAATTACAGTTCACACCACTAAAGAACTATAATTGCACTCTGACCAATAATCTCAAGACCTTCTTGAATTGAGCTCCTGTTATTAAATGCTTACCATTTCTCCTCATGTTAAGATTTCTGATACCTGCCAATTAAATTTAATTACTAACAATTTAATTTAATCGGCATCTTGATATTCGTTAAGCACTTCTGCTTAACTTATTTGACCGCCGAATAATTAAATCCACCTGTAGGGTTTGGCCTGGTCAAAACTTATAAGCCTCCTTAAGGGGGTATCGTCAATCCCGATCATTCGGGACGTGGATTCCGTCAATAATTAATATTTTTCATATAAATAACACCTCTATCCAACTCACCGGGAATATAGACCTATATAAGATCGTACTCTCTAATGAATCAAAATAATGAATATTAAATATATGCAAATCAATAATATTTCAAGATTAAGAGAATAAACAGTATTCATAATAACCTTGGAGTGTGAATTAATTTATATAATCAGTCGTCAGTACAAAATTAATTACTCCAAATGTTCCGTTTCATACACACAAAGTGTACTGGCACAGAGAGTCGGAACAATAGATGATACTATTATCGATTCTCCGTAATCAAGACAGGCCTACTAAAATTCTGTGCCACAGTCGAACCGATGGTATGTTCATTTTCATCTAAACTGTGAACATAAAACCTATATTCTGCAAGAACCTAAAATCTAGTCTTCTGTGTGTAAGCCGTACTCTACACACCAGATTAAATACTATACAGAATATTGGACATCCATGCATATCAAAGAAATGATACACATATATTGCTCATAAAGATTCTCATAAAATAGAAAATTAATTTTATTTAAATAAAATTAAATACTAAAAACATGATTTTTAGTATATCAACCCTAACAATTTTCCACTTATACTTAAAATCATGTTGCTGTACATCTGACTCCCAAGCCCTCTACATGACTATCAAAAGT
This sequence comes from Heliamphora ciliata, assembly GCA_032360265.1. Classification (NCBI taxonomy): domain Eukaryota; kingdom Viridiplantae; phylum Streptophyta; class Magnoliopsida; order Ericales; family Sarraceniaceae; genus Heliamphora; species Heliamphora ciliata. The sequence goes on along the minus strand of JAUMHN010037235.1, from coordinate 1,080 downwards.
CTTAGCTAGTAAGCTCTTTGTAAAAGATCTGTAAGGTTGTATCCTAATGTAAGCTCTATATTTGACTAGAAATCTGAGTCTACGTAACTCAAAGGTACTAGAGTCTCTGCCTGGTAAATCAACATATAATCATTAGTCCTTTTCAGATACTTGATTATATTCTTTATCGCAATCTAATACTCCTGCCTGGATTAGACTGATATCTGCTAACCACGCTAACGGCAAAGCAGATGTCGGGTCAAATGCAAAGCATAGCATACATGAGACTTCCTACTGTCGAAGCATAAGGAACTGCCTTCATCTTCTCTGTCTCATCAAGTGTCTTAGGATACTAATTCTTAGATAGAGTGATTCCATGCCTGACAGGGAGAAACCCTTTCTTGAAATCCTGCATGCTAAAACGAGCAAGAATATCATCGATATACTTTTCTTGTGATAAGCCCAACATCTTTTGTTTTCGATCTTGCATAAATTTGATCCTAAGGATGTGACTGGCTTCTCTCAAATTTTTCATATCGAACTGCTCAGATAACCATACCTTAACCATAGATAATGCCCCCACATCATTTTCAATGAGTAAGATATCGTCTACATAAAGTACTAGGAAGATCACCACGCTTTCGTCACGCTTCTTGTACACACAGAACTCATCCGGCCTTTGATCAAAACTATAAGACTTTATAGCTTGATCAAACTGAGCGTTCCAAGACCTCAATGCCTGCTTAAGTCTATAAATGGATCTCTTAAGCTTGCACAACATGTGCTCCTGGTCCTTTGCAATGAATCCGTCTAGTTGTATCATATAGATACACACGTTAAGACTTTCGTTAAGAAAACCTGTCTTGATATCCATTTGTCAGATTTCGTAATCGAAATATGCGGCAATGGATAAGAGAATCCGAATAGACTTAAGCATGACTACCGACGAAAAAGTTTCCTCATACTCGATCCCTTCTTTCTAAGTGAACTCTTTAAAAACAAGCCTAGCTTTAGAGGTTTCAATCTTCCCGTCTACTCCTCTCTTCCTCTTGTAGATCCACTTGCATCCAATGGGTTTTATCCCTTCGGGTGGTTCTATAA
>JAUMHN010037132.1:0-28661 GCA_032360265.1 Heliamphora ciliata | reverse complement strand
ATCTATGCATAATAAATTAGAATTATAATGCATAAAGCCATGTATAACAATACATCAAGACGCAAACCGCCACTTAACCGAAAACCAATTCATGTGCCACACGCACCCATCATCCATTCACCGGAACGACTAACAACCCACAAAACCAAAACTTAACAAGAAGACCAACACTACTCAAGCGATTCCCAACTGACATAGCACGCTGCCACAACCCCGCTCGAGCGCTCAACACTAGGTGAAAACCCCAAACCAAGAAATAGAACCAAACCCCCACACGCAACGATGCACTAACCATCACACACAACCCGGGGACACGACATGACCTCCGAAACCACCATACAACCAACCGAACCCCAAAAGGAATCCACAGGTATTTTAATCGACTAATTCACATAAATTAATCAATTGAATATCATAGGACGCCAATCGGAAACCAAAACCCAACCACCGAAACACTAATGCCCAACACAAACCACGACGCCTACAAGAACATCACAACATCCCACGGAACACGGAATTCGGTCAAACGGGTCAACAAGGATGAAAAACAATCTTTTCCCAAACGTTCGGCCAAAAACGAGTAAAAAACGGTTTGGAAATCTTGACACACCTTCACTCTTTTGGTCATAACTTTTGCTACAAAAAGAATTTTGAAGTGAGAGAGGTGTCATTGGAAAGAGGACTTCCAGGGCTTCAATTTGAATACAAAAAGGATCCAATTTCGAGTCCGGATGAGGGAGATGTGATTAAAAGAAAAAGGTCGAAAAACAGCCCTGCGGACCCGGCGCTCGCTAAGCGCTTGAGCGCCCTTCTACCCGAGAACAGCCCAGATTTTGCTGTTCTTGGTGTTCTTGGCCCCCAAACTTCTCAAACACTTACCAACCATCATCTCAATCTCAAATCTAAGCCTCCAAACACTTTCTCGACACCGTCGGATGTGCCCACACTCGAGCCAAACACCAAAATCACAAAAAAAATTCTCAAAACACGATTTCATCCACCGAAGTCGACATAAAATCGGTTTTAAACCCAAAAACCCAAATTGTTTTACAAAAAATCAGATCTACAACAATCCGACCAGTAAAAACGCACACGATTACACGTAGCACCCTTATAAAGCATACAGGTCTAGAATCCTACCTCGGTGAGTTAAAAACTCGACGCCTCTAATTACGTGCAAAACCGAGTTTCGCCAGAATAAAATTCTGACCGGATGGTTGCGTAGCCCACCGTGCCAATAACAAAGATCGACTGTCTGATCGTCGTAAATCGAGCCCCGGGCCCCCGAGAAATTAAAGAGAAGGCAGAGAGAAAATAAAGGAAACTTAGGAGTTAAGTTTTGAAAATATCTTTTGAAAATATCTAACTCCAGATATTTATAAGCTTCCAAAATTTTTTTTTTTGAAATTTTTTTTTAAGATTCGTGCTATAATGGCCCACGGCCCGGGAACCTATCCCGCATGCATATCTCAGACCGATCATGCATCAAAAGTAATAAAAATATACTCAAACGAAAACACGTAATGCGCGTACGAAAACGCTGGAAAAAAAAAACGAGTCAGGGTCTCACAAGCATTTTGCTGTTTTAAGCTATAACTTCATTTTCTATTTTTTATATCATTTGTTTGTTGTTATTTGTTACTTTTAGATAACAAAACCGTTAGCACAACATCATCCACCATCCATTTGAAAGTTTTTTCCTTGTTCGCCATGGTTGCAATGACAGTATCACAAGAATACAATGAATATAATTAACTGAAAGGAAAATATGAAATATGACAAAAAAGTTATATGTAGCTGGTAAGTATTGAACTACGATTGCAAGAAAAAAGGGTCAATCATCTGTATGCACCCTTTCACTTCATTAACCTGAATTCTTCAATGCACCAAAGGGTGAGTAAAGCAAACTGTGCTTATCATTTTTTACTTTTTCTCAATTTTTGTCCGCAATGTTCACTGCCTCTGCATCTCAAGGAAAGATTATAAGCAAAAAAGACAAACTTATGCCAAATTTATTCCATTCCAAAAAGATCTTCATTGAAAGAATTCTAATAGTCCACACCTGAATTATTTAATGCATTGTTATGAGGCGAGAGGAACATATTGTGGGCAATAGCTCTCGATTTTTCAATGAGCAATGAGGACCTGGGGTCATGACAGCTGTTCTCGAACATGTTCAAAATCCCAGGATGGTAAAATATTATTTGTTACCATAGAGAAATGGCATTAATCAAAATGTATTCCTCTCCACATGGACAGCACATGAAAAAGTATCAACAGAAATACATTAATACTGAATATATCAGTCATCTCATCAACTTATCCCTCACCGAACCCACCTCTGCTACCACCATTTGGTTCGAAACTCTTCAAATGGTTGTCCTCTTTATTTGAAGTATAAGAGCGACAGCAACCTGATTCCTTCTTTAGTTTCTTGAAGAAGGCATACTCAGAAGTTTTGGGGGCATTGGCTGCATGTAATTTTTCCGTCAGATGATTACAATATTATGCCTAGACTACCAAACACTTACTACTTTCCATTGCTTCGGTTCATAATTGAGTAACCATATTAGAACTAAAATAGCAATGTCTTCCAAACAACACATCTAATAGAATATGAAATAAAAATTCCGCTACTTGGGCAAAAAATGAAAATGGAGATGGAGAATAGGTTGCTTACATGCTAGAGCCCCAGTTGGTTTATGTTGCACGGGAGACACATTGTGTTGAACATTTGGAGGACAGTCAAATTCAGGATCTCTAAACGTTACTGTTTTTTTCCTGATTTCATGTACAAGAAAGCAAACAGCTTCAGCAAAAAACCACAGAGGCATCAATTACACGTTTTAGAAGGCATCTGTAGTTAAAATCATTCTCTTCCTAACTATTTAGAAAGCAAACAAGAAGCATTTCAATCAAATGGGGTCAATTCGGAACAAACTACACTAGAATTCAATTGATAATTAGATTAAAAAAACAATTAAAGATCCTAAGAATCACACATTCAAGATCAGAATTCAGAGACAACGGAAAAGATGGAAAACCTTCGGTTTCAAGATTGCTCCGAACTCCATTGTAACCTCTTACCGAAGGGCTTTGGATTTTTGGCTGGCCTCTGGTATTAATTTCGAGCCTCCTCTTCATGATCTCTAACTCGAAATCGTTTTGATCTGAGTCTGCGAAGCCCTAGCTCTGGCTCGGTCCTTCGGGAACTAGAGAATTTTCAATTGCGAAGGCGGTTTGAAGATAGGAGAGAACCAGGAAATAAACGAGGGACATTGACCGCCAAAATTGCACGTCAGAGTGAAGATGTGATTTTTGTTATTTTTTATTTTAACAAAATGAAATTATAAAGTCCACCTCTTTTTCAATTAAGTTGTATTTAACTCAATCATTCAAATTGTTTATATTATAAATTCTACTTAAAACATTATTATTGATGAATATATATATCATCTACTACAACTTGCAAGTAGTCAGCTGAAGGAAAATTTGTTTGCCAATTTATCAAGTCTGATGGTCATATTTTATTTGTTATTTTCGCTCAAAAAAATTTAGTATTCAATCCCACTTTCAAACCTCCTCTATGTTGATCAGAACACGTGAGAAATACAATGGGTATATGCAAGATAGGTAACCCTCTAACGTAGCATACAACTAATGAATAAGAAATGTCGTCCTTAAAAACGTACAAGAGACAACTTACACGTGTCAACGCGTTGTGCACCTGGCTTTGGATTTCTCTCCTCTCTGTTTTCTCTTCTAAAGCATCTCAGTCGATTAAGATGTAATGCATTTATTATTAATTTTTTACTACATTACAAAAGGCTCTACCATTAGAATTTACCAATAGATATTTTATAATTTACATTTATAAACTCACCTACATTAAATCCTTTGACTTAATTTAAATTTAAATCATATTACATTATTAAAATTTTCTCCCACTGTAAAGTTAATCAAAATTTGATATCCTGAGTACCGAAACTTGCCAACATATATCGTTAAAATCATTTTCATGAACTTAATTGTGTTAACAAAATTAATTAATTATCTAAAAATAGAAACATACTAATTCATCACAAGATGCACTCGCGCTAGAAGGGAGCGAGAGGCTGGAGACAAATTAGGAAAAATAAAATTTTCCCTCTACTTTTAAGAATTGCGCGCCAAATTATTAATTTGTGATAAAAATTAATCCTCAATAATGAAAAGTATATTTTTGTGAGGAAAATATTAAAATTCTCACAAAATAATTAATTATTGGTGACGAATTATTTCGTAGTAAATAATCAAAAATTATTTGGTGATGAAAATATAAAATTCGTCTTAAAAAGGCAAATATTGAGACGAAATATATTCGTCACCAAAAATTAAAAACCTTTTTGTGAGGAAAAGTAAATTTCGTTGCAAAAGAAATACATATTATGACGAAATATTCTCCTCACTAATAATTAAGAAATTTTTTACGAGAAAAACTAAATTTTTTCACAAAATGAATATGTATTAGTGATGAAATTGATATTTTCTCGCTAAAATATTACTTTTAGCAAGAAAAATAAAATTCGTCATTAAATTTTGTCACAAAAGATCATTTTTCTTGTAGTCCCAAAAGGCATCACCATAATTTCATAATGCTCGTAACGAGTCCTAAAGGCAATCTTGGGTATATCTGACTCTCGCACTTTCAATTTGTGGTATTATGACCTCAGTCTATCATTGAGAATACATTGGCTCTAAAACACAACTTATGTGAGACCCTGACCCATTTTTTTTTCGGCGTTTTTTAACGCGCGTTTAGTGTTTTTGCTTTAGCATGTTTAAATACTTTTTGATGCATGATCAGGTTTAGATATGCATGTGGGGTTGGTTCCCGAGGCCGTGGGATGTTGCGGCGCGAATTTTAAAAATTTTTAAAAAAAGATATTTTGGAGGCCTATAAATATCTAGAGTTAGATATTTTCAAAAAATATTTATAAAATTTCTCCAGTAAGTTTCTTTCTTTTTCTCTCTTCCTTCTCTCTAAGTTCTCGGGGGCCCGGGGCTCAGTTTTCAACGATCCAACAGTGGATCCTTGCATTTGGCAAGGTAGGCTACGCGTTCATCCGGATAGAATTCCATTCTGGCGAGGCTCGATTTTGCACGTGGTTCGAAGCGTCAAGTTTTTAACTCACCGAGATAGAATTCTAAACCTTACTGATGTATAAGGGTGCTACGTGTAATCGTGTATATTTTTAACGGTTAGATTGCTGTAGATCTGAGTTTGTTTCAAAGTGGGATTTTTGGGCTAAAAATCATGTTTCAATGATTTCAGTGGATGTAATCGGGTATTGAGTGTTTCTTTCGTGGTTTTGAGGTTAAGCTTGGGTGTGTGTATATCCGAGGATGTTGGATGGGAGTTTGGAGGCTTCGATTCGAGGTTTAGAGGTGGAACCTGTAGCTTAAAAACAATTTCTGGGCTTGGTCAGTCGACTAAACTCATAGGTCCAGTCGACTGGATCATAGTTTCTTGGGTTCAGTCGACTAAACTCATGGGGTCAGTCGACTGAACTGTGTGTTTGGCATTTTTGGGCTTTTCCATTGTGTTTTTCAGTTGACTGGGGGTTGGGTCCAGTCGACTGAAGTTCTGGGTTGTTGGTTTTGTGGTTTTAGTTAGGTCCTTGGGTTTCTAATTGATTTTCAATGGTATTCGCTTGATTGATTATGAGGTTAGTCAATTGAAATACTGTTGGATACCTTTGGGGTTCGGTTGGTCAGGTTGTGGCTTCAGGTATCGTGTTGTGATCCCGAGTGTTGTCTAGGTGTTGTCCTCGAGGGTGGAATGCATGGTTAGATGCGGGTTGTTGGGGCATGGTTATGTGCGTGGTGCTTGCGCATCGTTGGTTGTGGGGCGTGTTAGGGCCCGTGGCACCTTTGGAGAAAGGGTGGTGTTAGTGACCTCATGGTTTGAGGAGTTTGGTGTAGCCTTCCAGTTAGGCTTGGTTGTGTGGGTTGCCGGTTGTCCCTTTGAATGGATGTCGGGTTTTGTGATGGGTGATGTCACGGTTTGAGGTTATATGGCTATGTGCGCTTATAGCTAGCTTTATACATTCATAACTATGGTTTATTATGCATTTAAACCCTGGTATCGTTACGTGTACCATAGTTACATGCTTTAAAACTCAGAAATTTTGTAGGCATGGTTATGTGGAATATGAGGAATGAATGCATGCGATGCATGTTGCACGAGTTGCAGGTGCGGTGTGAGTCACGTGTGTAGCATGTGACGTGGTTTGTGTAACGTAGTGATAGTACGTGACTTTATGTATTTAAACCCTGGTTTAGTATGCATGTGGTGATTCGGTGTTATCCCGTAGTTTTCGGTATTATCCTGTAATGTTCAGTATTATCCTGTAGTGTACAGTTTTATCCTATAATATGCGGTTTTTTCCTGTGGTATGCGGTCTCATCTCGTGGTCTTATCCTGTGGTATGCGGTTTTATCCCGTGGTATAATCCGTGGTCGGCGGTTTCATCCCGTGGCTTACGGTAAAGTATACGGTTTTACCCTGTGGTTTGGTCTACGGTTTTACCCCACAGTATACGGTTTTATCCCGAAAATGTGTGTTTGTGTACGGATTATTATCTCAGTGTTAGGACTGTGGTTGCGGCTTGTGAGTGCCGATTATACTCATCTGTACTCCTTTTGTTGGAGTTAAGGTCTCTCGGTCTGAGAGGTTACATGGACTGCATGAATTGCATTGTGGGACGGATAAACCAATTTTCAAATTATTTTTAAGAATCGTGTGAATCGCGAACTAAAAATCATTTTTTAACTGTTTTCAGGGCTCCTGTGAGTGAGTCAAAAAAATGGTTTGTATCCTCGCTTTCTCGTTTGCATGTGAAATTTTTTTTAAAGGCTTGAAAGAGAGTATAAAATTGCATCTCGTTTTCCTAGCATGTTTAGCTTATACTGCATGCTTGTCTAGTTTCTGCTGAGCTTTGACTCACGGTGTGGGATTTGATTTTCTTTAGGTACCGGTCACGCAGGTTGATTTGGAGGTGCTGGAGAGGTGGAAGAGCTATAGTTTTCCTTTTTGTTCTTTTGTTACATGTATGTTGTAACATGTTTTTTCGGTGTTGGAACCGTGCAATGTATGCTGTTTGGTGATTATATACAATGCATGTACATTTTATATTGAGAGAGTATTCTCGGGTTGGTTGTGTGTGGGTGTTTCACGTGACCCGGAGTTTGGGGCGTGACAACTTACATCGAGTACGACTTCCACAAGCGATCATACGTCTCTAAACTAGCCCACCACTGAAACTGATTTAAACATTCTTCACTTCTGTCTAGAAAGACTGTTACTTTACCAAAAACCAGCTCATTGCCATATTCAAACGTACATCGAAGACTACTTCCCGATCGAATAACGACTACTCACTCGAAATTGCGTCACCACTTTGTGTTGAACTACTCTATCCTTACTACCATTAAGACTAATATCGCCATTAGAACCTAATGAGTCACTAGGGCTAAACATACCACACAGACTAAACGCTCCCCAGGTATATGCTTACTCATATAAATTCAATCACAACCTCATCACATATTTCCTTCATGTATGTACCGTCCAACCTACAATCCTTTAACTGGACAGTATTAACTCTTGATTATAAAATCTCTTATCATCATCACTCAATCCCTTCACACATTTTCTACCACACAATCGAGCTAAGAATCACTTTTGCACTTTAATTATTTTATCTTACCCACATTCTACCAAGACACTCGATTCACTCAATGCCATTTAAAAATCACACCCATGAATTCATATAATCGTACTTGTGCTTCCGCACTTCTCATCCAAACACCTATTCCTCCTCCGTACTCACACTAAGCTGCTACACAACTTGACCAAAAACAACAAAATTATATCACCCTTCAACTTCTCATGCATAGAGTTCACACGCTCCCATAAGAAAATTCCTTCTTTATACCAGCAACATCTACTCATCAATCTAAACAAACTTGCTCTAATGGGTCATATCACAAAAGGTTTTTGAAAGCAACTTCCTTGCCACTCACATTGATACCATAACGAAAATCGAATACCACTCCATAAGAGTTACACAGTCTAGACGCCAAATGAATATAAATCGATACTTTAAGAACCTACCATGTGAATAACTTGGTCTGTCTAAAGTATGTATTCCACCCTTCAAACAATCTTCAACGTCAATGGGACTCACTATTTCCATAAACTCCTTGGCACCCAAATCCTTGAATTGTTTAACTAAAGAGTTACCAGTCTTTGAGGTGATCTTGATAATCCTGATGACGAAGTCTGTAATCATATGCTTCCATTTTCTCTCTAGTCTTTTCAAAGGTTGCTCCATTCCTCTTGGCTTCTACCGTATGTTCTTGACATGCTAGAACGTTGGGTTTGAATGTCTCTTCCAATAATTGGATCATTTTCTCAGGTGGTTGGTCATTCTAGGGTAAAATGAACATGATAAAAGATATGGTTGTGGTAAATACCTAGTCATGTGATCCATTGTGACTTAGTGGTTAATTCTTCATCAGGTTCTAAACGTTCATTGTTGTGATCAAGATTCTTCGTTCTTTGTTAGTGATGGAAAAAATCCAGACTCTAACACTTCGGTGGGAAGGCCAGTGTGAATATCGATGTATATAGACGTACCTCCTTTACTAGCGTACTAAGGTTATCGTGAGTTCGAGAATGTTTCTCATTTTTCGCTTCCTTGCTATCGGTATGAATCTTGTGCATCTCGATTTATCAAAATAGGTGGGTTAACTATGAACTAGTCTGGGAAAGTTTGAATTTTGCCATATGGTGGTGTCGCAAGTCCTTTGGTGTGATGCTGTCGTTTCTAACTTTAGATTGCTGATGGTATAGTCTTATTTGTCAGGATCTTTGAAAAGATATAATTAGTTGAATAAGCCCTTACTTAACCATTCTTGCAAACGAGAGTCTTAATATTCAAAACTTTGTTAAACGCAGACGTTGACAGATATTCTAAGCCGTGACATCAAGAAGAAATCTGCTTCACGCTTGAAGAGGTGTTAGGAGGTTTTCGTGCATCGTCTCAGTTTCCCGTGAAAGCGTTAAGGCCTAATGACGTAATATCCTGACGATCGTTATTACTCATAGATTAATGGGGCAAGGTTTTCAAAGTTGACAGCCAAAAACATGCGCGGGGTTAGAACGTCTTAGGGTGGAACCCATTTGGTTCAAAGATAGGTTAGACTAGGGCAAGGGGTCAAGGCTAAGGCAATTATCATTGGCACAAATTGAGTGGTCATTTGGGATTCAAATATAAGAGAAACAAGAGGAGGACAATGAACAATACTTTAAACAAGTGTCCCCAGAACTAGTCCAGTACAATTAGATTAAGATAAAAGAGGTGTTTAAGTAAAAGGGGCAGCCAAACTAGATATTTGCCCTGAAGTTACGTCGGCTTAACGCACTTCAATTCAAGCATCCAAGACTACTTCCTTGGTAGAGATTTCAAGAGTGTACAAAGAATTTAAAAAATCACTGCAACAGATTGTAGTTTTAGGATCGAGAGAAATGAGCAATGGTAGAAAATTTTATGAATGTCAAATGTTTGGAACGAGTACTTGACAAAGAATTGGTATCGAGTTCTACAAGAGAAGAGTTAGTTCAAGGATGATGACTTGAATCGGAGGAGAATCAAATGCGAATACCGGTCAGTATCGAGGCATAAAAACTCGAAGACAATGGCACTTTCTATGGTTGAATTTCTAATAGGGTTATTGTAACACCCCGGTCCGAACCCTAGTAGTAACCACCTAGACTGTAACATCCCGGCCTGGATCCTAGTTGTAACAACCCAGACTGTAACTACCCATGGAGTGATCTAGCCCAAACCCTAATATTAGCGATGGATAGGCAATGAGAACCTAGGTTGCTATATGAATAAAAGAAAATCGTAAGTAATCTAAAACCTTAATTTTGACCCGAAAACTCTAAAAGACACCAAATACTTAGAGGCAAAACTCTAACACTCAGGAAAGTCTCGAAATAGCATAAATTAAGTAAATAACATAAAATATTAAATTAAAAATCAAAAAATTATAATAATTAAGGTAAAATGACCATCTTACCCCTAATATAGCAAAAAGTTCTAAAAATCTTAAATTTGACACATGAACACCCAAAATTAGATATTTATATACAATTAATTAATAAAACACAAAATAACAACAAAAATGACCAAATTGCCCTTGCATGGCCAGCCACCTAGGAGAATGTGCCTAAAAAGCTATTTTTTTGCCTTTTTAAGCATAAAAATGAGAAACAAATGTATAAATTAAACATTATTATAACCCAATACTTTTTATACAAGTAATAAATGTAATAATATAATAATATAGGTCAATAAAAGTAAACAAATAATTATTTGAAATCTCTACACAATAAATAAATCAAAAAGCCAATTCTAATCAAACTAACTTAATTTAGCTTAAAAGCCTACACCTATTTAATTAATTGCTATCAAAATTATGATAAATCATAGAAAGAGTAAATTAATTATAAATACATTAATATAATAGATTTTAGTAGATTTAGATACCAAAAGGATACATAAAATTAATATTTTATACATTTATATTTACAAAAATATACTAAAATACAATTTAAAATCCTAATTAAATACAAAATCAACTTTTTAATCTCCCAAACAGGCATGGCTGAAATCCCATCTGCAAAATCTGCTATACACCTCTCTCAAATAACTCCCACCACCCCATGCAACCAATGAGAATTGAGAAAATTCAAAATAAAGCTTCGAAAGCAATTATTATGTCTCTAATGCTTTTTTATTATAAAAACAAAATCAAACACCCTACATGTATTTTCTGCTGAGAGGGTAAAAGAGAGACCTCCAAAATTTCTAAGTGTTCTCAAGAGAGGAGACAAGAAGGAAGGAAGAAAGAATGAGAGGCAAGGGGGAAGCAAGGACAAGGCATTGAAGCTAAGACCCTTTCTTCCTCAACCATTTAAGCATCAAAAGAGGTAAGCAACTCCCTTAAATCTTCTGATATTCTCCCTCAAGATACCCCTCAATCCATCTCTATAACAAATCATAAGAAAAAGAAATGAAGAATAACTCAAAAAAAGCGTTGTAGATGCAAGTAGTGGACTGGTAGGGCAAGATTGATTTTGTATGAGCTTGCATGTGTATGTTTTTAGGTTTTATGGCCTATGTGTATTCTGGAGTTTTTATTTATGTGAGTTTATAACATGCATGCAAATAAAACATGTCAAAAATGTATACAACATAAGCTAAGCAACCAAAATCCTAAGTAGCCTAATTTTCTGGACTTGCTTACTTTCTATCACTAATTTTAAAATATCATAACTAAATGTAGAAAAATGATCTTAAAGGGATTTTTGTGTCCAGACCTATCTTTTTGAGTTATCTTTTATATCAAATTAGTTTGAAGTGATTTCGTTTGGTAGAACTTCAGATATTTCATTTTTTCCAAAGAGTGTCAGATCATGACCACTCTGAGTTGAAAACCTAAAAATCCTAAGTTAGAGTGAGAACCGAGCTTAGGTCAAAACATACAAATTGTAGAGGACATATGTTTCTGTTTTTCCACCGAAAATGAGCCAAAAATATGAAGTTTTAATAGGTCAAAGCGTTTCCCAAAGTCACTATTGAGGTTCAGTGACTGACGTCTCTGTCACACATTTTTGTGAGACCCAAAACCTAACTTTTTAGAAACTAGATCCAACAGTGGTAAACATGAAAAATGTATCTAGCATATTTAACTAATTATTGAGTAAAGAGTAACCCAAAATACCCTCGTATGATACCCCAAAGATTTTGATCTTTCTCTGTTAAAATCACACTCTGCATACCCGTTTTAGGCTGACTGAACCCTTTTTATAAATTGGACAAAATCTCAATCCTTTTCCAAATAACTTGCCTTAGCACAAAACATACAATTTGTAGGGGATACCCTAAAATAAAAGATTACCAAATATCAGAGCCATATATCTTTAATTGATGTCCCAAAACCTTGTCCAACAGAGGCCCAATTTCTAAGATTTTCTCCGTAAAATGCTGAAAGTTTTTACTAAAATGAAATAAATGACCTTTTTACCTTAGGAACTGACCTTGGTGATAAATATGAAATTTATAGAAAATATTTTTATCTAATCGATGTTAAAATTTTAGAAATTAAATCAATGTCTAAGTACTTCAAAACATTATCACAACTTTAAAACTAGCAATTAAACTTGTACCTAAAATTGGCTAAGTGTTCGAATGGTGTGTTACTTATGACACTTGAGTATGCGAATCTTATATGAATCTTGTGAGTAATTAGTGCATGAAAATGATGCCTTTGATGAAATAAACTCATGCTGATGGTTCGATTCTATGTCGGTTAAATTATGGTTATGCTTCGCATGATTGTACTATATGCTTTAGTGAGTAGTACCTTATGCTTTAAAGACTTGTACTTTATGCTATATTAGTTTGTACATCATGCCATGTTTAGTTTTATACCATGCTATTGTTAAGTTGTACTTCAAAATACGAGTTATTGTACCATAAGCATCAACGCATTACACTTTGGGCATCTTGTGGGTTGGGTTTTGTGTGCAAATTATTGGCCAGAGGATTTAGAATAAGGGTGGAGGGTTTGGAATAATATCATGATTAGAGAGTCCTTGTTGATGGGGGTGTTGACAATGGTCCATGTGCGTCCTGAGCCGTATAACGTCCTGAGCCGAACAGTCGCTATACGCCGTTGTGATCGAGAACACTGATGAACGGGAACCTAACGTATGGGAACATAGTGGTACCATTCGGGTTATTATATTGATATGTAGACTTTGGGCCATGTCCGTGCAGAGCCGTGTTATGTCCTGAGTCGTATCACGTCTTGAGCCGAACTGCCGCTATATGCCGTAGTGATCGGGAACACTGATGAACGGGAACCTAACGTATGAGAACGTAATGGTGCCACTCAAATTATTAGATTAGCTTGATTTACCTTCGGGCCATATACGTCCTGAGCCGTGTTACGTCCTGAGCCTATCACGTCTTGAGCCGAACGGCCGCTATATGCCGCAGTGATCGGGAACGTTGATGTATGGGAACCTAACATATAGGACCTAATGGTGCCATTCTGATTATAGTGTTGGGCATGATCGACTGTGGGTCATATACGTCCTGAGCCGTGTTATGTCCTGAGCCATGCCACGTCTTGAGCCGAACGTCCGCTATATGTCGTCGTGATCGGGAACGTTGGTGTACAGGAGCTTAATGTACGGAAACGTAATGGTGTTACTCAAAATTTGATTGGTTGATTTATAATCGGGTTGGGCAACTGCATTGCATTCATCTGCATCATGCACTCACACTTCTGTTCTTACATATGCTTACCCTATTGAAAACGTTAAATTGTTTGTCTATTTGGCCTTAAAATTGTATTGGGTATTATATGATATGTATTGTAGGATATTTTGTTGTGAGTTTATTAGACTGTTTAAGGATTTTGCTTCTAGGCTCTGGCTCATGGCATTCGTGCTACTAGTAAAGAAGAATGACCTTTTGAGGAAGGCGTGTTCGTTGAGAAAGAAGACTACGAAGAAGGGGGAGAGTGGCAGGAGCCGGTTCACCCTAACAACGCAGCTTGAAGACGTAGGATGTCTACTTTTTGGATCTTTTGTTCAGTTTTCCACGGACATAATGTAACTTTTGTTAAAATTTCTGGATGACTGTAATCGTTAAGTATTTGGAACAAATTCTGAACCATTAATGATGTATTAATTATCATATGTAATTATGAATGTTCGGTTAGAATATGTCCCTTATTTATAGTTACGTATGTCCCGACGTGCCCAGGGAACGGGGCGTCGCAGTTGGTATTAGAGCCTAGGTTTAGTGAACCTTCAGGCCTTGGGAAATGGGAGACTGCGAGTTCTGTGGCTTAGAAACTCTGTAGAGTGTCTGTACTATTAAATTATCACGTATAATTTTAACAACTTAAAATCTTTACCTTAGGGTTTTCCCTATTTTTCTTTCTTTAGGATGGCGTTCGACACAGAACCGACTGGGGAACCGTGGGAAGCATAAGAACCAGAGGACTCGAACCCGGAGTAAGAACATCGCTGAAGAGCAAGACCTGGTAGACGTGTTTTCGCTAGCATGGATGTTTCCGGACGAGTAACCAGCTCATGGAGCAGAAGAAGTTGAGGAAGTAGGAATAAACGAAGAACCTGATGTAGTAGGTGACGAGGCAGACTTTAGAGGGGACGATGGGGAGGGACTTGAGGACGACGACGAGAATGAGCAGCGAGTCACCTTCTTTTATAATCTTCTAGAGACGCCGCCACTATAGCTAGATGATGATGAAGCAATGGATGCAGTAATCTACCGGAGCTGCCAAGACTACCGCAAAGACTATCGTATTGGAGAGCGAATGTATGCGAGAGTGTTCCTTGAAAGGACGTGGAAGTGGAAAAAAGCCCGAGTCTTTTCCAAGATACATGGGTCCACTTAGGGTATTTGAAAGATGCGATGAAACCACCTACCGTCTGAAGGTACCTCCGGGATTCAAAAGGGTATTAGGGGACAAGATGGATGCAAAGTGGATGTAGACACAGAAGCCAAGGGATAGGAGAGGAATCATCAACCCACGCAACCCGACAATCAACTTTAACAGTCCGAAAACGTACCTGGAGATACCAGCTGTCATAATCAACAGGGCTCGTTTGGGCCAGAGGCTTTTGCTATGTGAAAGTACGGTGGCGCTGCTACGGCATTTACAAAGTAACTTGGGAACGCGAGACAATTGTCCGTTACTTCTGTCCGTATTTGTTTGTTTAGGCTTCAATACGCTCGGCGTTGTGCTTTTATTTTTGAAAGTTGTGTGAATGCTATGTGAACTTTTTAAAAACCTTGTACCAGTTAGGTATTTGAATGAAATGAAAGTGTTCGTTGTTAAATTCATTATAAACTATCTCATAATTATAAGCTATATCATAATCTCAAACTAAATTTCACGAGATCCCAAAACATGAAAATAATTAAGAATTGAGATAACCCCCGAATCTGAAAACTCTCTTAGGAAAGCTGATATACGATCAAAACACCGACAAGACGACTAACCCCTTGATGATAAAGCACTCGGAGTAGCGTAAGTTTTGCAGAAACTACCGTTAAAACCCTGCAACTTCACCCTTATAAGTTTTTTTTTTTCAAAACCATGTAACAACTTCTATACCCGGTTAAAGTTCTTTGCTTCTAATAGCACTGGTCCTCAACAATGCTACCCAGTAACATTCGTAGGTAATCCTTCACCACCATTCATTTCCTCACTGCAATACTATGTCCGACTGAAGTAATTTTGTGAACTATTGAAATCTCAACCTGGGGAGTTGACTTCGATGCTTGAATTGAAATACGTTAGGTCGACATAATTTCAGGAAAAATATCCATTTTGGCTACCCATTGCTCAGACGTATCTTTTGACAAGGTCTGATATTGTAAAGATTAACCCCGAGAACCTCCTTTCTGTAATATTCATAAGTGCTGATCTCTCTTCTCCAATGCACCTAGGCTTCAATTGGTTTCTTAACTGTGATTGTTTTAACTATAACCCCTTACGCTAATTCAACCTATCTTTGAATTATCTGGGTTCCACCCCAAAACGAGCTAACTCTAGCTACATCTCGCACCTATACCATTCGAGATCCTCAACTAAACGCTTACATATTCACTGCTATGAGATTACCTTCTTTAAGACCAGTAAAAATCGAGTTGACCCTCCTTATCAAACTCCATGCGTGTTTTGGTCCATCGATCTTCGAAACCTTACCCATAGGTCTGTGAGTGACAATGATCGTCAAGATATTACGTTATTAGCCTTCAACGCTTTTACAAAAGATTAAGACCATGCACAGGAACCTCTTAACACCTCTTCGAATCATAGGGCAATCTTTCCTCAACATTACGACTCAAAGTATCATCAACGTCCGCATTTAACAAAGTTTTAAAGACTGAGACCCCCGACTGCAGGAATGGTTAAGTACGGGTTTACTCAATGGACTACACCTTTTTAAAGGACCCGACAAGTAGAACTATGCCATCAGTCATCTACAGTTAGGAACAATAGCTTCACATCAAGGGACTCATGACAACACCATGTAACGGGATTTAAACTTTCCCTAGACTAGTTCATAGTGGGCCCACAAAGCCAACAAGCCGAGAAACGATAGATTCGTACCTACAGTAGAGAAGAGGAAAACAAGAGACAACCTCAAGCTCAGAATACCCTGAGTCTGCACGTCAGCCTTTTTGAACTTGAATCCTGCCATCCCCACCTTCAATAAAGAATTTTGACAATAACCATGATCATCAGGAGCCTGATGGGGAATTAACCATCAAACCACAATAAATCATACGACTCAATATTTGCCCTAAAGTGACCAACCACCAGAGAAAAATGATCCAGTCATTAGAAGAAACACTCAAACCCTACGTACAAATACGCAAAGGAACAACAGCAAAAGCTAAGAGAAACGGTACGACACTTGGAAAGACTAGAATAGCAACAAAAGCATGTGATTACAAACTTCATTGCAGGATCATTATGATCGCATCAACAACATTTGAGTTACTATGGGTAACCTCAATGAAACGACAACATTCAGGTTATGATGGATTTCCTCACCAAGATCACTCGTTTTCTATGGGTTAAACCTCACGACACATCGGTAGCTACAAACAAAAAGTATATCCGGGAGAATTTACACCAACTTAAGTTTTCTACTATACCTAACCAAGACTTGCATTTCACCTGGGTAGTCTAAACGCCCAGTTCTGAACCATCAAAAGTATATAAGAGTGAACATAAAAGAAATTGAAGGAAATTCTTATTTTCGGTCAAAGTCGCTTACAATAACAAGCTTTCAACTAGCTTTGGCAACCATATGAGGTTTTATGTGTGAATAACACTGCGAGATTATCTATACGAAATAGAAATATAGAGGAACTAATTGGTCGAAATAGATCTCTGCTAGTCAAATAATTCTTGCACCACAAGTATGCTACATGATCATTGAAAATTTTGTAGTAGTCGGTTTAAGAGATTAGTAAGGTTAAACAACAGTTTTTTCTAAAATGTTGAATGTATCAACCCAACCTTATCTACACCCTCAATAACAAATAACTCAAGGACACAACCTTGAAGAGAAGAGATGCAAGTAATCATCTACAACTTTTCGCGTGAAATTTCAAGGACGAAATTTATTTAAAAGGGGTAGATTGTAATACCCTAGTTCGAACCCTAGTAGTAACCACCTAGATAGTAACATCCTGACCCAGATTCTAGTTGTAATAGCCCAGACTATAACTACCCATGGAGCGATCTAGCCCAAATCCTAGTATTAATTACAGATAGGTAATAAGAACCTAGGTCGCTATATGAATAAAAGAGAACCCTAAGTAACGTAAAATTCTAATTTTGACCTGAAAATCCTAAAAGACACCAAATACTTAGAGGCAAAGACCTAACACTAAAAAAAGTCTCGAAACAGCTTAAATTAAGTAAATAATATAAAATATTAAATTAAAAATTAAAAAATTTTTATAATTAGGGTAAAATGACCATCGTGCCTCTAGTACAGCAAAAAGTCATGAAAATCTAAAATTTGACACATGGACACCCAAAATTATATATTTATATACAATTAATTAATAAAATACAAAATAACAACAAAAATGACCAAATTTCCCTTGCATGGCCAACCACCTAGGAGAATGTGCCTAAAAAGTTATTTTTTGCCTTTTTAAGCTTAAAAATGAGAAAAAGATGTATAAATTAAATATTATTATGACACAATACTTTTTATACAAGTAAACAAATAATTATTTAAAATCTCTACACAATAAATAAATCAAAAAATCAATTCTAATCAAACTAGTTTAATTTAGTTTAAAAGCCTACACCTATTTAATTAATTACTATCAAAATTATGATAAATCATGAGAAGACTAAATTAATTATAAATACATTAATATAATAGGTTTTAGTAGGTTTAGATACCAAAAAGATACATAAAATTAATATTTTATGCATTTGTATTTATAAAAATGTTCCAAAATACAATTTAAAACCCCCATTAAATACAAAATCAGCTTTTTAGTCTCCCAAACTGGCATGGCTGAAATCCCATCTGCAAAATCTGATATACACCTCTCTCAAATAACTCCCACTACCCCATACAACCAATGAGAATTGAGAAAATTCAAAATAAAGCTCGGAAAGCAATTATTATGTCTCTAATGCATTTTTTTATAAAAATACAATCAAACACCCTTCTCTACATGTACTTTCTGCTGAGAGGGTGAGAGAGAGAGACCTCCAAAATTTCTAAGTGTTCTCAAAAGAGAAGGAGAGAAGAAGGTAGGATGAAAGAAGGAGAGGCTAGGGGGAAGGAAGGACAAGGCATTGAAGCTAAGACCCTTTCTTTCTCAACCGTTTAAGCATCAAAAGAGGTAAGCAACTCACTTACATCTTCTGATATTCTCCCTTAAGATACCCCTTAATCCATCTCTATAACAAACCCTAAGAAAAAGAAAAGAAGAAAAACTCAAAAAAGGCGTTGTATTTTGTATGAGTTTGCATGTGTATGTTATTAAGTTTTATGGCTTGTGTGTATTCTTGAGTTTTGATTTATGTGAGTTTATAACATGCATGCAAATAAAATATGTCAAAAATGTACACAACATAAGCTAGGCAACCAAAACCCTAAGTAGCTTGATTTTCTGGACTTATCGATTTTCTGCCACCAATTTTAAAATATCATAACTAAATGTAGAACAATGATCTTGAAGTCATTTTTGTATCCAAACCTATCTTTTGGAGTTATCTTTCATATAAAAGTAGTTTGAAGTGATTTCGTTGGGTAGAACTCCAGATATTTCATTTTTTCCAAAGAGTGTTAGATCTTGACCACTCTGAGTTACAGACCTAGAAACCCTAAGTTAGAGTGAGAACTGAGTTAAAGTCAAAACATTCAACATGTAGAGGATATATTTATCTTTTTGTTCCCCAAATATGAACCAGAAATATGCAGTGTGGATAGATCAAAGCGCTTCCCAAAGTCACAATTGAGGTTCAGTAACTGACAGACCTCTCTGTCACACATTTTTGTGAGACCTAAAACCTAACTGTTTAGAAGCCAAATCCAAATGTGGTAAACATGAGTAATGTAGGTAACATATTAAACTAATTACTAAGAAAAAAACTAGCCCAAAATACCCTCGGATGATACCCCAAATGTGCTAATCTTTCTCTGTTAAAATCACACTCTACAGACCCTTTTAGGCTGACTGAACCTTATTTTATAAATTGGCCAAAATCTCAAACTTTTTCCAAATAACTTGCCTTAGAAAAAAACATGAAATTTGTAGAGGAAACCCTAAAATAAAATATCACCAAAAATCAGAACCATATACCTTTAATTGATGTCCCAAAACCGTGGCCAACAGAGGCTCAATTTCTAAGATTTTCTCTGTAAAATGCTGAATAGTTTTGCTAAAATGAAATAAATGACCATCTTACCTTAAGAACTGACCTTGGTGATAAATATGAAAGTTATATAAAATATTTCTATCTAATTGGTATTAAAAGTTTAGAAATTAAATTAATGTTTAAGTATTTCAAAACAATGTTACAATTTTAAAACTAGCAATTAAACTTTTACCTAAAATTGGCTAAGTGTTCGAATGGTGTGTTACTTATGACACTTGAGTATGTGAATCTTATATGAATCTTGTAAGTAATTAGTGCATGAAAATGATGCCTTTGATGAAATGAACTCATGCTGATGGTTCGATTCTATGTCGGTTAAATTATGGTTATACTTCGCATGATTATACTCTATGCTTTAGTGAGTTGTACCTTATGCTTTAAAGACTTGTACTTTATGCTATATTGGTTTGTACGTCATGCCGTGTTTAGTTTCATACCATGCTATTGTTAAGTTGTATTTCAAGATACGAGTTATTGTACCATAAGCATGAATGCATTACACTTTGGGCATCTTGTGGGTTGGGTTTTGTGTGCAAATTATTGGCCAGATGATTTAGAATAAGGGTGGAGGGTTTGGAATAATATCATGATTAGAGAGTCCTTGTTGAAGGGGGTGTTGACAATGGGTTATGTGTCGTCCTGAGCCGTATCACGTCTTGAGCCGAACAGTCATTATGCGTCGCTATGATCGGGAACGCTGATAAATGAGAACCTAATGTACGGGAATGTAGTGGTACCATTTGAGTTATTATATTGATATGTAGACTTTGGGCCATGTGCGTCCTAAGCCGTGTTATGTCTTGAGCTGTATCATGTCTTGAGCCGAACTGCCGCTATATGCCGCAGTGATTGGGAACACTGATGAATGAGAACCTAACGTACGAGAACATAATGGTGCCATTCAAATTATTAGATTAGCTTGATTTAACTTTGGGCCATTTACGTCCTGAGCCGTGTTACGTCTTGTGCCGTATCACGTCTTGAGCCGAACTGCCGCTATATGCCACAGTGATCGGGAACGCTGATGTATGGGAACCTAATGTACGGGAACGTAATGGTGCCATTCTGATTATAGTGTTGGGCATGATTGACTTTGGGTCATATTCGTCCTGAGCCGTGTTATGTACTGTGTCGGGCCACGTCTTGAGTCGAACGTCCGCTATATGCCGTCGTGATCAGAAACATTGTTATACAGGAGCTTAGCGTACGGGAATGTAATGGTGTTACTCAAAATTTGATTAGTTGATTTATAATCGGGTTGGGCAACTGCATTGTATTCATCTGTATCACGCACTCACACTTCTGTTCTTACATATGCTTACCCTGTTGAAAACGTTAAATTATTTGTCTATTTGACCTTTAAATTGTATTGAGTATTATATGATATATATTGTAGGATATTTTGTTGTGAATTTGTTAGACGGTTTAAGAAATTCACTTCTGGACTTCGGCTCATGACATTCGTGGCACAGGTAAAGAAGAAGGACCTTTTGAGGAAGGCATGTTCGTTGAGGAAGAAGACTATGAAGAAGGGGTAAAGTGGCAAGAGCCAGTTAACCCTAATGACACAGCTTAAAGACATAGGATGTCTACTTTTTGGATCTTTTGTTCTGTTTTCCATGGACATAATGTAACTTTTGTTAAAATTCTGAATGACTGTAATCATTAAGTATTTAGAACAAATTTTGAACCATTAATGATGTATTAATTATCATATGTAATTACGAATGTTCGGTTATAATATGTCCCTTATTTATAGTTACGTATGTCCCGACGTGCCCGTGGAAAGGGGCGTCACAGTTATCAACTAGACTTCGGTGCATAAGAGTTACCAACAAACGACACTTGATGGTACCATTGAGGACTGATGATATAGGAAGGACATACAAATGAACTTCAAAAAGTTGGCACAAGGGCTTGGGGTAAATGAAAAAGGAACTTATAAGGATGAAGTCGCAGGGTTTTAACGGTGTCTCTCGATGTGATATCTAAAACTTCTCCTAGTGTGTACTCTTGTTTACCCCCTTAAAATAAGATAACCCGTTGCATGAATCTCCGATCTTCTATCTCGATGCCCTTAGTTATCTTTTGCGTGTAGATTCCTTGTTGTTCCTGAACTCGGTATCGTCTTGACGCGACTCGCTAAAGAACTTAGCCGTATCAGATTTTAGTTCTTATAATGTATTGATGATAATAATAATTAATACAACGCCTCCTATAGAGCTCCAACGCGACAGAACGCATGGTTTCCCATAACCCAAGGCTTGAAGGTGCACTAAACCTAAGCTCTGATACCAACTATGACGCCTCGTCCTCTGGGCACGTTAGGACATACATACATATGGATAAAGGAATATTCTAGCCATTCATTCATATTTACATATGTTAGTTATTAAATCATAAAGGAGTTCTGAACCATTCAAAAGTGTACATAATTATACAATTTCACCAAGAAATTTCAAAAATTACACTAAGCGCGAGAGAACTAAATATAAGCACAAAAGAAGAAGTCTTGACTCCTCAAAATGCATTAGCAAAATCCACATGCTCTTGAACCTCACCCTATTCTTCAAACTTTTCTTCTCCCTCTGGGATGACTTTCTCTAAGAACTCTTCCTTACCTGTGGCACGAATTCCATGAGCCAAGGTCCATAAGCAAAACACTCTAACCTTCTAACTAATCTCACGGCACAAAATTCACCGCAACACATACCATATAACACCCAGTACAGTTTATGGTCAAGGAGACAGATAAATTTATGACATGATAGCAGATAAGTCAATAAACATGTGCATATGAGATGCCGAGTATGAAATGCAGATGCCCAACCCAACATGCACCCAGATTATATCAGGAATTCCACTCCGGGAATCACCAAAGTAGACTTGATGGGACTTTGATCACCAAACCTATCCTCGCCTCATTGCGAATAGTAAATGCGTCACCGGACGTCATGCTACAGCTGTCTTACTAAATGGAAATGGCGTGGGGGCGGGCCAACCAATTATCAGCCACCCTTATCCGGGCCAACAATCCCCACCTTAAGAACCAGGATGCTCGTTTAGCGTCAACCCAAAGTCTAAATTATCAAAATCAGAATGCTAGCGACGAACCCATGGTGCCCAACAGCATCCACGATAAACCATTTCAAACACCAGAGACATGCCCAGGGTGCACAAGGGGAATTCATCCTAAAACATTTTCAAAAATGGCAACTAGGGACGCCCTAGACTTAGAATCATGAAAGACAACTCAATATAAGCCATCCCGATTATAAATCAACCAATCGAATTCTGAGTGGCACCATTATGTTCCTGTACATTAGGTTCCCGTACATCAATATTCCCGATCACTACGGCGTATAGCGGCAGTTCGGCTCAAGACGTGATACGGTTCAGAACGTAACACGACTCATGACGTAAGACGGCCGAAAGTTAACACCCCCACAACGGTTTACACAGATGGACTCCAATATGTCAGGATGCAAGTGAAGATGCTCATAATGTGTACCATCGATCTCAAGTGCAACAATTTATAGCATGACATTAACATGGCAAGATTCATGATATAACGCGCAAAGCATAAGGTATAAGTACGTGAAGCACATGCTACAATTCTCAAGATATGATTCAACATGATAGCATGAGTTTTAAATCATCATACATTCACTTAAAATACTAATCAACTAATTAAAATCAAACATCATACAAAAACTAGGGTCATATAGTGAAGGGTACTCAAAGATACACTTAACAAATTTTAAAGCCAAAAGTCAAGTATTAAATTAAAAGGGCCGACAAGGTTTTGGGGCATCTAGAATTGGAATCAAGCTATGATTTTTATATACCATTTAGATAAAAATATTTTTTACAATTATCATGTTTAACACCAAGGCCAAATCCCAAGAAAAATAGGTTAACAATTCTTCTTAAGCAAAAACGGTTCAACACTTTTCTCAAGATTTTACCAAAATTATGCTTCTATTGGTCTCAGTTTTGGGGTATCATTTTAAGTCCAAATGAGCCCATTTTTTGGTATTTTCTATTCTAACATGTCCCCTACAAGTTTCATGTTTAGAGCTAAGGATTGTTGTTTGAAACAAGTTAGACTTTTTGGCCATTTTAAAAAGTAGGTTCTCTTAGCTGCCAAAACTCAGTAGAGTCGGCTTTGGACAGAGGGTTTGAAACAGTTTTGGGGTATCATCCCGAGGCTTTAAGGTCTGATTTTTGGGCTGCCAGTACTTCAATATGTTAGCTACAATGTTTATGTAGACCACTTTTGGAATAGATCATTAAAAATATGGGTTTTGAGCTATATAAAAATATGTAACAGAATGTTCCTTGGGAGCTGAAACTCAAGAGAGACTTTGAAAGGGGTTTTGACCTATCCAAACTCATTATTTTGTCCTCCATTTTTGTGGTTAGATAGATATATATGTTATCGACTACTTTCATGTTCTGACCAACGTTCGAATCTCATTTTAAAATAGGGTTTCCAAGTCAGTAGTGTTGACTGTTCGAAAAACGACACACTTTCGTAAAATTGCAATATCTTGAGTTCTACTTATGAAAATGAGTTGAAACAAACTTTTGATATAAAGAAAATGCTTAGATCAATTTTGTACACTGAGTTATGGCATTTCAAATCTCAGGGCAGAAATATCAAAGTTCTAAAAAATTAAGCCTCTTAGGGTTCAAGTTTTCTACTTATGCCATGTTAAGTTTTTGTTCCATTTCTTTTTATACTTGTGTTTTAGACTTTAATATGAAGGCTACAGCACACTTAGAAGTCATCAAACTGAAAGATAACAACATACAACAACATCTCATATCAACCCAAAACTCAATAGCCCCTAATTCTTAACTACAACGCTTTTTCTATTTGTTTTCGGTTCTTGATTTTTAGAGTGTTTAAAGGGATGTGTTGGGGGATATTTTGAGGGATATTAGACACATTGTATAGAGATTTTACTTACTTGTTTAGAGGGCTCAAGGATGGTAGGATGGAAGGACTTAGTTTTACGAAAACACCACTTGATTCTTAGCTCCATTCTTCCTCCTTTTTCTACCTCAACTTATAGAATACTTCAAGAACAATTGAAGGTCTGGTCCCTCACCTCTCTTGCACGAAAATATCAAGGGAAGAAGAGGTTGTTTGGCTTGGTTTATATAGGCAAAGGCTAGGTAACATGGAGGGGACAAACAAATTAATTAAGGTACTTTTAAAGACTTTTTTTTCTTCTTTTAATTAATATGATTTGAGAATATTTAACTTGGTGCAATATTTGAGGCCTATAAATCAGATATTGGGAAGGAACATATAGCTAGGGGCTGTTTGGGGGACAAAAACCTGACCCCACATATTATGGGGCTGTTTGGTGTCTTTTCCTACTGAGATCTATTATTTTAGTATGTTTGTGATAAATATAGTATTCCCATATATTATCATAATTTTCATAGCAATTGATTAAATAGATGTACTCTTTTAAGTCAAATTAAGCTATTTTGCCAATATATGACTTTTTGGCTTATTTTGTTGTGTAAGAACTTCAATAATGATTTGTTTGCTTTTGTTAACTTATAACACTATATTATTATGTATATTACTTGCTCAACAAGTATTAGATCATTACAATGCTTAATTTAATACCTTTCTCATCATTTTAAGCTAAAAATAAAGTAAAAAGTCACTTTTTAGCACACTTCCCAAGGTGGTCGGCCGCTAAGGGACATTTTTGTCATTTTTGATATTATTTTGTCCTTTACTACTTAATTGTACTTAAATCTTTGATTTAGGGTATTCATATGTCAAAATTTAGGTTTTTAAGATTTTTTGCCGCACTTGGGACAAAACGGTCATTTTACCCTATTTATGAGAATTTTAAGATTTTTAATTCATTATTCATGATTTTTACTTCATTTAGAATGTTACAGGAGTATTCGGATGCTAAGGTTTTGTTGCCTATGTTTTGGACCTTTTTAGGATTTTCGGGCCGAACTTAGAGTTTTCGATTCGAGTTAGAGTTTTAAACTTCTTCTGTGTTCTAGGGTCTCGTGGACTATCCGTCACTAACACTAGGGTCCGAGCAGGGTCTTTACACGGGTCGTTATTAACAAGGTTATCACAACTAGGGTCTCTACCGGGTTGTTACAATTAGGTCACTAAAAATAAGAATTTTGGGCTATACAAAAATATGTAACAGAAGTGTCCCTTGAGGGCTAAAACTCAATAGAGACTTTGAAAAGGGTTTTTACCTATCAAAACTCCATCTTTTGTCCTCATTTTTGGTTGGTAGATAGATACACATGTTGTCTACAACTTGCATGTTTTGACCAAAAATCTAATCTCATTTTAAACTATGGTTTTTTAGGTCTGCATTGTTGACTGGTTTGAAAACGACATACTTTGGTAAAATTACAGTATCTCGAGTTCTACTTATTCAAATGAGTTGAAACCAACTTTGAATGAAAGATAACACAAAAGGCTAAATCTGGACATAAAGAACATGCTTATATGAAATTTCTACATTGAGTTATGGTATTCCAAAGTTCAGAGCAGAAACATCTATGTTCTCAAAAATCAAGTCTCTTAGGATCCTTGTCTTCTATTTATGTCATGTCAAATTTTTGTTCCATTTCTTTACATGCTTGTGTTTTAGACATTAATACCAAGGTTCCAGCACACTTATAGGTCATCAAACTCAAAGATAACAATATACAATAACATTTCATATCCTCTATAAACATAACAACCCCAAATCTCCAACTACGACGCCTTTTCGGTTTGATTTCGGTTATGGATTCTTTGAATGTTTAGAAGGATATGTTGTTAGGGTTAGTATACTGAAAACCATATTTTTAGTATTTAATTTTATTTTTAATAAAAATAATTTTTCTATTTTATGAGAATCTTTATGAGTAATGTATGTATATCATTTCTTTGATTTGCATGAATATCCGATATTCTATATAGTATTTAATTTGATGTGTAGAGTACGGCTTACACACAAAAGATCAGATTTTAGGTTCTTGCAGAATATAAGTTTTATATTCATAGTTTAGATGGAAATATATATACTATCGGTACGACTGTAGCACAGAGTTTTAGTAGGCCTGTCTTGATTACAGTAAACAGATAATAGCGTCGTCTATTGTTCCGACTCTCTGTACTCGTACATTTTGTGTGTATTGAACAGGATATTTGGCGTAATTAATTTTATACTGACTATATAAATTAATTCATACTCCAAGATTGTTATGAATAGTGCTTATCCTCTTAATCCTAAAATAATTATTGATTTGGATATATTTAATATTCGTTATTTCGATTCATTAGAGGATGCGATCTTATATGGGTCTATATTCCCGGTGAGTTGGATAGCGGTATTATTTATATGAAAAATATTAATTATTGATAGAATCCACATCCCGATAGATCGGGACTGACGATACCTCTTAAGGAAGCTTATAAGTTTTGACCGGGCCAAACTTTGCAGGTGGACTTAATTATCTGGCGGTCAAATAAGTTAAGCAGAAGGGCTTAAGAAATATCAAGATACTGATTAAATTAAATTTTCAATAATTAAATTTAATTGGCGGGTATCAAGAATCTTTACGTGAGGAGAAATGGTAAGCATTTAATAATAGGAGCTCAATGTAAGAAGGTCTTGAGATTATGGGTCAGAGTACCATTATAGTTCTTTAGTGGTGTGAACTATAATTCAGTGTTTTATAAAAATTACAGAAACCGCTGCGTCTTTCCATAATTACAGAAACCGCTAGTAGGTATCAGTATTCCACTAGAAGTCTTACTCATAAATACTTCCCAAGTCCCTACTGTAGCACTATATATACGCGGGTAGGCTGAACTAGTTTGAGATTGATAGATCATATCTCATATATCAAATATCATATTTTGTCTTTCAAGACGAAAGATATCAGGATTCTGCATGAATGAGTTCTCGATAATCTGTAACCCACACTACGTTCGAGGATCGCGTAAGAAAATATAGTAGAAGATCTAATAGGAGCTTCAACTCAGAATCAAATCGTAGTTGAAGACTAGATCGAGAAAAGGTATTCTTCTAAATTAACTTTGGTTGCACGGGTTTATTTTTTATCGTTCGACGTCAAAAATTTTATCTAGAGCCCGTTTCGGCATTTGCCATCTGTAGACACCCCAATTTGACCCCGCCTAATCGATGATGAAAACAGGTGGAATAGTGCCTCAGTACGATCCTCAGGAGGTGATCCAAGCTCGGTATTTGAACCCAGCCCTCAAAAACCTTCAAAACCAATGAAATTGTATCAAACCATCAATAACTTGTTGCCTAAGTCATTGCCAGAAGTGACGACTGCATGTTCATTGCGGCGGCCGTCAATAGAACCTCTTGAAAACCCTAGCCAACATGGCGACCGCCAACTCACATTGTGGCGGCCGCCAATAGAACCTTTTCCAACCCAGCGGCCGCCAACTTGCATTGTGGCGGCCTCCAACTCCAAATAGCCTGACGTGTCCCAAAATGTGGAAACACCTCATTGGTTGAAGAACTCTATAAATACCGTACCCTGGCATACGTTTTCAGGAGGAATTTTGAGTGGGAGAGACTCTGCCGATATAACGAGCGATCCCGAGCCCGGACGTCGAAACTCTGCCGAGATATTGAGTCCCTAATCTCCCATACCTACATTGAAGCCTACATTGCTTGGATCACCCCCCGAGGATTGCACAAGTGGAGCACATTTCCCGACTTGAGGATTCCCCGGCAATCCAGGTACATCGCTTGGATCCCCAGTTTTTCTAACCCTGTTCTCTATCTTTTTGGGTGATCGGGTTAAATTTAATCTCAATTCATGTATTACTTTTTATTTGCATAGTTAATCTTGTCATCATTTATATTGTTTCATTTAATCTAGTTGCTTTAATTTTATTTAATTTGGTTGCTTTAATTTCGTAGTTTACACTTTCACACTAAGCCCATTATCGTTTTCTTTAACTAATTCATTAATTAGTGCTAACATTAATTAACAATACGACTAAATAATGTCGTTATTGTTATAATATAAAACACTTA
>JAUMHN010037131.1:0-53397 GCA_032360265.1 Heliamphora ciliata | reverse complement strand
TGCATAAAATATTAATTTTATGTACCTAAACCTACTAAAACTTATTATATTAATGTATTTATAATTAATTTAATCTTCTCATGATTTATCATAATTTTGATAGCAATTAATCAAATAAGTGTAGGCTTTTAAGTTAAATTAAGCTAGTTTGACTAGAATTGGCTTTTTGACTTATTTATTGTGTAGACACTTTAAATAATTATTTGTTTGCTTTTGTTGAGTTATATTATTATATTATTATATATTTTACTTGTATAAAAAGTATTGAGTCCAAATAATGCTTAACTTATACATCTTTTTCTCATTTTGAAGCTTAAAAACGCAAAAAGTGACTTTTTAGGGCACATACTCCTAGCTGGCTGGCCATGCAAAAGCATTTTGGTTTTTTTTGTTGTTATTTTATATTTTATTAATTAATTGTGTATATATATCTAATTTTTGGTGTCTGTGTGTCAAATTTTAAATTTTTAGGACTTTTTATTGTATTAGGGGCAAAATGGTCATTTTACCATAGTTATGAAAATTTTTGATTTTTAATTTAATATTTTATGTTATTTAGTTAATTTAAGTTATTTCGAGACTTTTTTAAGTGCTAGGGTCTTGTCTCTGAGTATTTGGTCTCTTTTAGGATTTTTGGGTCAAATTAGGGTTTTGGGTTACTTAGGGTTTGTTTCTTGTTCATGTAGCGACTTAGGTTCTTATTATTTATCCGTCGCTAATACTAGGGTTTGAGCTGGGTTAATACTGAATCACATCTTGAGAATTGTAACTTGTGCGCCACATACTTATATCTTATGCTTTGCGAGTTGTACCATGAACTTTGCTATGCTAGTTGATGCCATGCTATAGGTTATTGTACTTGAGATCCAGATTTTACATTACGAGCATTGTCACTTGTATCTTGGCATATTGGAGTCCATCTAGGTAAACCGTTGTTGGGATGGGTTATTGTCTTTCTTAGTTCTAAGTCTAAGGCGTCACTGGTTGCCATTTTGAAATGGTTTTTGCTTATACACCCTGGGTGCGTCCCCGGTGTATGAAATGGTCTGTCATGAAAATTGTTGGGCACTATGGGTTCGTCGCTTGCATTCTGATTTTGGTGGTTTGGACTTTAGAGTTGACATTGAGCGAAAGCATCATACTTCTTAAGATGGGAGCATTTAGGTGCATCCCAAACCCCACGCCGTTGCTTCACAACGAGCAGTAGTGATGGCTTTGGTATACGATTTAGCTATAATCATACTTCTTAAGGTGGGAGCGTTTAGATGCATCCCAAACCCCACGCCGTTGCTTCGCAACGAGGAGTAGTGATGGCTTTAGTATGCAATTTATCCATCATCATACTTCTTAAGGTGGGAGCGTTTAGGTGCTTCCCAAACCCCATGCCGTTGCTTTGCAACAAGGAGTAGTGATGGCTCTAGTGTACAATTTATCCATAAAGTCTGTTCCTTCGAATTTTTCCTCGTGTAAAATTCTTGTTATGATCTTGGTGTTTGTCGAGTTGGGCAATTGCATTGCATACACGTCATTTCATACGCATGTTATTAACTTATATGTTACCCTGTTATAAATTTATCTGTTTCCTTGACTTTAAATTTTTTGAGTTAGTATTATATGATATGTGTTGTAGAATATTTTGTGCCGTGAGATTAGTTAGAAGGTTAGAGTATTTTCTTCTGGATTTTAGCTCATGGCATTCGTGCCACAGGTGAGGAGGAGGAATTCTTTGAGGAAGTTGCTCCTGGTGAAGAGGAAGGTTTCGAAGAACAAGGCGAGTGACACGAGCAAGAATACCCTGATAATACTAGCTGAAAGATGTAGTGTTCACCCTTTTTGAGGATTGTTCTTTCTTTTGTTTTTGTTCAGTTTCCATGGGCTCAGCGTACCTTTTGTTGAATTTTTAGGGAAACTGTAATCGCTATGTATTTGAACAGTTTTGAACTCTTAATGATGTAATATATATGATACGGAAATGTGAATGAATGGCTAGAATATCCCCTTTTATTTACATTTATGTATGTCCCAATGTGCCCGGAGGACGGGGCATCACAGTTGGTATCAGAGCCCAGGTTTAACCCATACCCATGCGACCGTAACCTAGGTGTAGAAGAATTTCATGTCCATGAGCCCTGTAAAGTTATATATACTAACACTTTATCATCTATACATTATAAGAACTAAAATCTGTTGCGTCTAAATCTTATAGTGAATCGTGTTAGGACATTATCAGGATCAGAAGCAGTAGGTAATCTATATGTGAAGGACAAGTAAGGGCATCGAGATCAGAGACCAAAGATTCATGGAACGAGTTATCTTATTTGAAGGGGGGTAGACATTAGTACGTACTAGGAGAAATTTCATATATCACCCTGAGAGCCACCGTTAGAACCCCATAACTCTATCCCTATGAGTTCCTTTTTCAAGCCTTTATGTTAACTCCCGTACCTGATTGAAGCCCTTTGCATTCCTTCCTTTCTAATAACACTGGTTTCAAATGTTCAACATTGGTGAAATCTTTTGCCCTCATTCAACTCTCTCAATCTTGATACCACACATTGGTGCAGTAATTTCGTGAGTTCTTTGTTTACTCTTGAAATCCTTACCAGGGAAGTAGACTTGGATGCTTGAATTGAAGTACGTTAGGCCGACGTAACTTTAGGAAAAATATCTAGTTTGGTTGCCCCTTTTTCTTAACATCTCTTTTATCAGAATCTAATTATACTGGATCAGTTCCAAAGATATTTGTTTAAGTATTGTTCACTAACCTCCTCTTGTTTCCCCTACATTTGAACCCTAACCACTGAATTTGTGCCAACAGTGACTGCCTTAACTGTGACCAATTGACCTCATCCAACCTATCTTTTGAACCATCTAGGAATCTTCCCTTGAATCTCGGTGAATGACTTGTTCACCTTCTTTCAGCCGTTTTAAAATCAAGCCACATTTCGTGCAGTCTAGTACATCATTCGAAATCCTCGGCTAAATGCTTGACCACTCGCCACCCCTGGCCGCATCTCCTAAGATCTAGATCGATGAGAAATGATAGTTATTAGAGTTTAGCATTTCACGAGAAACTTAGATCGTGCACATCCTCAGAAGAACTATCTAGCGCATTATTGAGTCGTAAAGTAGATCTTTACCTAGAGTTAAAGCACAGAATGTCTGCCAACGTTCGCGCTTAATCTGTTTTGGAGATCAATAATCCCGACTACAAGAACTGCTAAGTGGGGGCTCAGGCAACATCTCTAATGGAGACCTACACAGAGGTTCCTATTGCCATCACTAATACAGCTCGCATAGGACCCGCAGGAATGTGGCACATAGAAGTGCAATGGAAATGCTACGGAACTTGGAAGTAACGTAGGACTACGTGGTCAAACTCCGATAGTTTTATCCACACCTATTCTGGTTGGGCCCCTATTTGTTATGTACCTCGCTCTTTGCAATCATTCTAAGAAAAACTTATATTCCTAACTAGTTATGTACTCGAACTTGAATGTTATGAAATACAAATAGATGGATCTTAAATTAACTCCATAAGATCCAAAAACCTAAAGATAATCAAGACTTTAATACAAAGGGCTCTGAACAACCAGTTCCAGCGGTAGAGGCAACCCAAAAACTAGCAACCAAGGTACCCGCAGCCAGTTCAGGTCGCCTGACTAGCAAACTAAACCAACAAAACATAACATAGGTAATCTTACTTTCATTCCTTGTAAAGGAGAATGGAAGGAAGGCGGCCTAATAATTATCGAAATAAGAACGGGCCAGTTGATGGTATGAATAACCCGAGTTTGACATAATTGTTGCGAGACCTCGTCACTAGTTTTAACTACCCCTAGGTCCAAGATATGACTTAGTTTGTGTCAGAATTAGGGAGGCAAGAGCACTAACCTTTAAGGGAACAACCGATCCGAACTTAGCTGAGATCTAGCTCAGGGCTGTCAAGAAGCGTTTTAGAAGCATGAACGTGGCAAGCGAAGCTTATTCGGTAGCCTTAGCCGCTCACTTACTAGAAGATGAGGCTGACCATTGATAGACTATGATTGAAGATATAAGGGAGGTAGAGGCCCTGATATGGGTACATTTCGAGGAACTATTATTGGAAAAGTATATTTCCGCCTCCATCCGTCAGGGAAAAGTTAGGGCCGTCAGGGAAAAGTTAGGGAGTCATTGGATCTCAAGCAAGGACCAATGACAGTATCACAGTATATTGGCCGATTTAAGGAATTGTACCGCTATGCCTCAACTTTGGTTTCAGATGAAAATTCTATGGCAAGAAGGCTAGAATGGGGTTTCGAACCCGCTATTAGGAGCAAGCTTGTATACGTGGAACTACCTACCTATGTTAAGGTTGTACGCGCAGCTCTTTTGGCAGCAACGCAAATGGCAAAATCAAGGAAGGTCTGGGGATAAAAGAAAGGGAACACTGGGGGTGGTGGACCCCTTAGAAACAACATGGGTTTCGCGGCTGCCAAACCATATGCAGTGCCTATGGGATCTGGACAAAAAAAAAACTAGTTTGTTTTTGGTTCCAATTGCCCGGGCACAAAAAGTCATAATGTCCACAGTTAGGACAAGAGGACTGAGGAAATCAACGGCAGCAGTGGAAATAATCGTAACCTCAATCGGGAGGGCGTCAACATCCTATCCAAGCTGCTGGGCCTATTTTCAATCAGCAGAATGAGAGAGGAAGATCACCCCTCAATAAAAACCAAAGGCCTCAAGAGGGTCCTAGCAACGGAGCAAGACCGAGAAATGCCAAGAATGGCAACGGAAATCGACCAGTGGGAGAACAAATGTTTTCTTTCCAAGAGAATGAGATGGAGGCTATATAAATCATACAAGGTACGTCCGTGTTGTTCAATACCTCAGGGAGAGTATTATTTGATTCTTGAGCATCTCATTCTTCCATATCATTGGTATGTATGCAATCTCTGCCCTCA
Organism: Heliamphora ciliata; assembly: GCA_032360265.1. Classification (NCBI taxonomy): domain Eukaryota; kingdom Viridiplantae; phylum Streptophyta; class Magnoliopsida; order Ericales; family Sarraceniaceae; genus Heliamphora; species Heliamphora ciliata. The sequence continues at coordinate 48,451 of JAUMHN010037131.1, read as the reverse complement.
GTACCCGAAGTGTTAAAGCAGACTCTAAGCGTCGATACATCCTTAGGATATCACACGCGAGTAGGCTGTGCTTGTAGAACTGGCACGTCGAGAAAACTGACACCTTTATGCCATGCGACCTACGAGTCATGGATTTTAACGAATACGACTAGCTCTCTGGGCATCACACTATCAACGAATAGGACTTTTCATGCTAATAAACATGTTATGTGTCATACCTTCACCTTATAAGAAGAACCAACCGTATCGGGTAGTTCAATAACCCTTTTTCCTTTCTCTTTCTTAAATATGACTGGACAAGGATAGAACCATGGAAGCTCAGTAAACATTTATGGGACTGGGGGGAAGTGGACGTCCTGAGCCTAGCACAAATCATGCAAGACCTAGCAGTCAATTTAGACAGATCGCAAGGGAAGGCACCTCGGATGGGATCATGGTACTTATTTGATCTAAGGGTACAGAATATCCCAGCACCTGAGAAAAAGAATTTTTTTTCAAACAACAGAGGTTTGGATCAAGGCCACAAAGTAGGAGCTTGTTATAAATGCAACCAGCCAGGGCATAAGATGAGTCATTGCCTGCTAAAATGTGGAGAAGTCAATCAAGGAGGACCACTAAGGAGTAATAAGAAGTTCACGCGCTCAGAACCTTACTCTCAAGATGGCAGAATGGAATAATTAGGAAAAAGGGCGCCAAAATTTGTAAGGTGTTATCAATGCCAGGAGTTAGGACATAAAAGATCTAAATGTCTAATACAAAAAGGATTAAACGTCAATAGTCGTCAACAGGGACAGGGCTACAAAGATCAAACAAGTCCATTGCGGCAAGAAACGAGTGATTTGAAAAAGGTGGTGCAACCTAACCAACCAGAGAGCGAGGAATGGAGTGTTCGCCCTTCACAGGAGAAAGAAAGGAGTTTGTGTGGTTGATCGCAGGTACGCTGCATCTCCAACTCTTAGTTATACATCAAACAACCCCTGCACCATAGGTATGTGATTTCATCCAGAAAGTTGTGTAGTAGTCGGTCTAAGATTTTTGTAAGGCGAAACAACCGTCACTCAAGCTATTGAACGTATAAGCTCGACCTTGTCCACACCCTAAATAAAGAATGACTCAAGTAAACATGGAGACAGCTTCGAAGAGAAGTGACATTAGTAAATCATTCTCAACCCGCCACACGATGAAATGTGAGACAAAATTTCAGGGACGAAATTTGTTTAAGAGGGGTAGTTTGTAACGACTCGGTTCGGACCCTAATTGTAAAAACCTAGTTGCTAATGACTCGTGTAAAGATCTAGCCCAAACCGTAGTATTAGCAACGGTTAGCCGACAAAATCTTAAGTTACTAAAAGATCAAAAAGCCGAACTCGATTCGAAAAACCCTAAGTTCTATCCTGAAACCCTAAAAAGATTCAAAACTCAAGCAACAAAATCTTAACATCCGGAGAACCTCACAACACTCTAAATTAAGTAAATAATATGAAATATAAGATTAAAAATGAAGAATTCTCATAATTAAGGTAAAATGACAATTTTGCCCCTAGTACAGCAAAATATCTTAAAATTTTAAATTTTGACACATGGACACCCTGAATTAAGGATTTAAGTGCAATTAAGTAGCAAATGACAAAATAACATCAAAATGACAAAAATACCCCTAAATGGCTGTCCAGCTTGGAAGTTCTGCAAAAAAGTAGCTTTTTATTTTTCTTTAAGCTTAAAAAGATGAGAAAAGTGTCAAATCAAACATTATGATGGTCCAAGACATGTAAGTTTGTATCTTTTTCTTTTCTTTTATGTTACAGTTAATTATCCAATAAATAAATAAATAAATAAGTTAAAAAGTCATATATTGCCAAAATAGCTTAAATTGACTTAAAAGACTATATCTATTTAATCAATTGCTTTAGAAAGTATGATAATACATGAAAAAACTATATTTCTCATAAACATACAAAATAGTAAGTCTCAGTAGGAAAAGACATCAAAAAGATACATCAAATTAACTTTTAATGCATTTTCTTGCACAATATGGGCGCGAAAACCGAGACAAACCCTTTGATTGATGGGGGATCAGAATTTTGTCCCCCAAACAGTCACCTAGCTACTTTTACCTTCCCAAAATCTGAATTCTAGCCTCCAAGAATTAAATCATGTTAAATCAACCTCAAATCACATTTAATGAAATGAAGAAAAATGGAGGCTTTCGTATACTTTTTGTCTCCCATGTGTTCCTTATCTTTCTCCTATATAAACCAAGCCAAACACCACTCTCTCCCCTTCAAAATTTCGTGCAAGAGAGTGAGGGACCAGACCTTCAATTGTTCTTAAAGTATTCTATGAGTTTGAGGAAGAAGAAAGAAGAAAAAGGAAGAAACCGAGGAGTTTTCGAAAGCTAAGTCTAAATCAATCCTCCACCATCCTTTGATCTCTCAAACAAGTAAGTACAATCTCTAAACCTTGTATCTAATATCTCTCAAAATATCCCCAACCCATCCCTTTAAACACTCTAAAAATCGAGAACCGAAATCAAATCGAAAAAGCATCGTTGTTGGAACTTAGGGGCTGTTTTGATTATGAATGATATGAGATGTGGTTGTATGTTGTTATCTTTGGGTTTGATGATCTCTAAGGGTGTTGGAGTCTTGATATTTAAGTTTGAAACACAAGCATGTGAGGAAATAGAACCAATACTTGACATAACATAAGTAGAGGACCTAAACCCTAAGAGGCTTGATTTTTTAGAACTTTGATGTTTCTGTCATGAGATTTGAAAAACCATAAATCAATGTAGAAAATTGATCTAAGTATGATTTTTATGTCCAGAGTTATCCTTTTGTGTTATCTTTCATCCAAATTTTTTTTCAACTCATTTTCATAACCAGAACTGAAGATATTGCAATATTACCAAAGTGTGTCATTTTCTGACCACTCAATACTACCGACTTGAAAACCCTAGTTTAAAATGTGATACGAACTTTGGTCAAAACATGAAACTTGTAGAAACCATGTATATCTATCGACCCACCAAAAATGAGAACAAAATGTTGAGGGTTGATAGGTCAAAACCCCTCTGAAATATTCTGTTGGTTTTCAGCCCTCAAGGAACATTCTGTCACATATTTTTATATGGCCCAAAATCCCTATTTTTAGTGATCCATTATGAAAGTAGTTTAAATGAAATTTTTAGCTAACATATTGATGTATTTTATACCCAAAAATCATACCTTAACTCCTTGGGATGACATCCCAAAACCGTTAGAAACCCTGTCCAAAACCGGTTCTGCTGGGTTTTTGCGGCTGACAGAACCTACTTTTTAAATTTGCCAAAAAGTCTAACTTCTTTCAAACAACTACCCTTAGCTCCAAACATGAAACTTGTAGGGAACTTGTTAGAATAGAACATAATAAAAAATGGTATCATTAGGACTTCATTTGATACCCCAAAACCAAGAATAGCAGAAGCTAGTTTTTGGTAAAAATCTGGAGTAAATGCTGAACCATTTTTTCTTAGAATGAAATGTTCACCCATTTGCCTTAGATTTTGGCCTTAGTGATAAACATAAGAGTTGTAGTAAATATTTTTATCTAAATGGTGTTTAAAAAAATCATAACTTGATTCCAAGTTTAAATACCCCAAAACCTCGTCGACCCTTTTAATTTAATACTTAATTTTGGCCTTAAAATTTGCTATGTGTATGTTTGAATACTTTCTATTGTGAGACCCGAGTTTGTATTTTGATCGATTTGAATTAGTTGATTAGTGTTTTTAATTAAATGGATGATGATTAGAACTCATACTATCATGTTGAATCACATCTTGAGAATTGTTGCTTGTGCTCCACATACTTGTATCTTATGCTTTGTGAATTGTACCATGAACTTTGCTATGCTAATTGATGCCATGCTATAGGTTGTTGTACTTGAGATCCATATTTTACATAATGAGCATTGTCACTTGCATCTTGGCATATTGGAGTCCATCTGTGTAAATCATTGTTGGGATGGGTTATTGTCTTTCTTGGTTCTAAGTCTAGGGCGTCCCTGGTTGCCATTTTGAAATGGTTTTGGCTTATACACCCTGGGTGCGTCCCCGGTGTTTGCAATGGTTTATCATGAAAATTTTTGCGCACCATGGATTCGTCGCTAGCATTCTAGTTTTGGTGGTTTGGACTTTGGCGTTGACACTAAGCGAAGGCATCATACTTCTTAAGGTGGGAGCGTTTAGGTTCATCCCAAACCCTATGTCGTTGTTTTGCAAAGAGGAGTACTGATGGCTTTGGTATATGATTTATCTATAATCATACTTCTTAAGGTGGGAACGTTTAGGTGCATCCCAAACCCCACACCGTTGCTTCACAACGAGGAGTAGTGATGGCTTTAGTATACGATTTATCTATAATTGTACTTCTTAAGGTGGGAGCGTTTAGGTGCGTCCCAAACCCCACGCTATTGCTTCGCAATGAGTAGTGATGGCATTAGTATGCAATTTATCCATAATCATTCTTCTTAAGGTGGGAGCATTTAGGTGCGTCCCCAACCCCACGCCGTTGCTTCGCAACGAGGAGTAGTGATGGCTCTTGTGTACAATTTATCCATAAAGTATGTTCCTTCGAATTTTTCCTGGTGTAAAATTCCTATTATGATCCGGGTGTTTGTCGGGTTGGGCAATTTCATTGTATACACGGCATTTCATATGGATGTTATTGACTTATATGTTACCCTGTTATAAATTTATCTGTTTCCTTGACTTTAAATTTATTGAGTTAGTGTTATATGATATGTGTTGTAAAATATTTTGTGCCGTGAGATTAGTTTGATGGTTAAAGTGTTTTCTTCTGGGTTTTGGCTCATGGCATTCGTGCCATAGGTGAGGAGGAGGAATTCTTCGAAGAAGTTGCTCCCAGTGAGGAGGAAGGTTTCGAAGAACAAGGCGAGTGGCACGAGCCAGCATACCCTGATAATACTAACTGAAAGACGTAGTGTTCACCCTTTTGAGGATTGTTCTTTCTTTTGTTTTTGTTCAGTTTCCATGGGCTCAGCGTACCTTTTGTTGAATTTTTAGGGAAACTGTAACCGCAATGTATTTGAACAATTTATAACTCTTAATGATGTAATATATATGATATGTAAATATGAATGAATTGACTAGAATATCCCCCTTTTATTTACATTTATGTATGTCCCAACGTGCCCGGAGGACGGGGCGTTACATCCTTAGTTAAATAAAAACAATTAATAACTTTATTAAAAGAATTCAAGGATGTATTTGCATGGTCTTATGAGGATATGCCCAGAATTGATCTTGACATTGTCCAGCACCATATTCCCTTATACCCTGATGCTAAGCCGGTCAAACAAAGATTAAGACGGATCCGTCCAGAATGGGCTCTGAAGATCAAGGAAGAAGTTGCCAAGCAAATTAATGATGGATTCCTAGTGGTAATCGAATATCCAAAGTGGGTGGCTAATATCATTCCAGTGCTGAAGAAAGACGGTTGTATTGGAGTCTGCGTAGATTTTCAGGATCTCAACGAGGCTAGCCTAAAGGATGACTTTCCACTACCACACATCGTTGTCTTGGTAGACAGTACAGCGGGGCATGCCTTGCTATCATTCATGGATGGCTTCTCCAGGTATAACCAGATTTTGATAGATCCTGAGGATAGAGAGAAGACGACATTCATCATGCCTTGGGGCACTTACTGTTATTATGTAATTCCATTTGGCTTGAAGAATGCAGGGGCAACCTATCAGAGGGATGCCACTACTTTACTACATGACATGATACACAAAGAGGTTGAAGTATACGTGGACGATATGATAGTCAAGTCCAAGGAGCGGGATGGCCACATCACAGCATTGCAAAAGTTCTTTAAAATGATTCAAAAATACAAGATGCGGCTCAACTCATTGAAATGTGCCTTTGGAGTTACTACTGGAAAGATGCTTGGATTTATGATCACTCAACGGGGCATCGAAGTGGATCCTTCAAAGATCAAGGCAATCTTGAAAATGCCTCCTCCAAGGACTGAACGAGAAGTCAGGGGCTTTCTGGGTAAGATACAATTCATCAGTCGGTTCATCGCAAAATTGATAACTACCTGTGAACTGCTCTTCCATCTGCTGAAGAGAAGAGTTGAATTCGAATGGGATCAAAAGTGCCAAGATGCCTTTGATGCTGTACTATAGTACCTATAAAATCCACCTGTTCTAGCTCCTCCCGAACCTAATAAGCCACTGATCCTCTATTTGTTAGTAACTGATTCAGCTATGGGATGTATGCTGGCGCAAGAAGGTGAAGCTAGAATCGAAAAGGCTGTTTACTACTTAAGCAAGAAGATGACAGGGTAAAAAATATGGTACGCACCGCTAGAAAAGACATGCTAGGCTTTGGTGTGGGCTTCTTGAAAGTTGAGGCATTATATGCTGTCTTTCACAGTGAATATCATCTCCCGGATGGATCCATTGAAGTACTTATTTGAGAAGCCAGCATTGACAGGAATGTTGGCTCGATGGTTACTGTTATTATCAAAATTTGACCTCAGATATGTCACCCGAAAGTCAGTCAAGGGCAGAGCAGTAGCAGAATTCCTGGTCGACCAACCAGTTGAAGGAGGTGAAGACACAGAGTTCCAGTTTCCTGATGAACAGCTGATGAATGTCGGGGATGACAAGTGGACTCTATATTTTGATGGCGCATCTAATCAATATGGCTATGGAATAGGAGAACTTTTTGTCACTCCTGATGAATCACACGTCCCCTTGTCTTTGAAGCTCAATTTTGAAGTTACCAATAATCAGGCTGAGTACGAAGTTGTTTAACTGGTTTAGAGGCAGCCTTAGAATTAGGGGCAAGGAAGTTGGAAGTCATCGGAGATTCAGCACTGGTAGTTTGACAAGTGAGAGGAGAATGAAAGGTCAGGGACTTAACCTTGATTCTCTATCATCAATAGCTAGAGAAACTGATACCATGTTTCGAATCAGTGATCTTTACCCATGTGCTAAGACTGAAGAACAAGTTCGCCGACGCACTGGCCACCCTAGCATCCGTTATTGACATACTATTCGGAGTTCGAATGAGGCCTTTGATGATCGAACAAAAGAGAAACCCGGCATACGAGACGACGGCCGCAATCAAAGAAAGCACTGATGACCTTCCATGGTATTTTGACATTTAGAACTTCGTAGAGAAAGGAGAATATTCCAAGTATGGCAGCAAAAAGGACAAAAGAGCAATACGATGATTATCCGCACAGTTTGTCATTTGCAGTGGAAGACTATACAAACGAGGGTATTCTGGCGTCAATAAACTGTATGTCAACAATGAAGAAGGTCAAGAACTGATAAAAGAAATCCATGTGGGAGTTTGTGGGCCACACATGAGCGGAAGCATGTTAGCCAAGAAGATCCTGCGGCTAGGGTACTTTTGGATGACAATGGAGACAGGCTGTATACAGTTCGTGTGAAGGTGTTATAAGTGCTAGATTCACGTAAACCTTATGCACGTTCCCCCATCATAGCAGTATAACCTGATGTCACCATAGCCATTCTCAATATGGGGCATCGATGTGATCGACAAGGTAACACTGAAGGCATCAAATGGGCATGAGTTCATCCTAGTGGCCATTGACTACTTTACCACGTGGGTGGAAGCTGCCTCTTACTCAGTATTGGAAGCCTCCCATGTTGCTAAGTTCATCAAGCAAAACATTATTTATCGGTATGGAGTTCCCCACGAGGTTATCTCATATAATGGCTTGCATTTTCCAGGAGAGGTCTTGGATCTTTTTGAGGAATACTAGATAATGGCTTACAAGTCCTCACCATATCGACCGCAGACAAATGGAGCAGTTGAGGCAGCAACCAAGAACATTAAGAAAATCCTGCAAATGACGATCAACTCACATAAGGATTGGCCGGAGCATCTACCATTTTCACTTTGGGGATACCGGACGTCGATCAGAACTTCAACAAGAGTTCGCCAAACTCTTTACTAGACGGGATGGAATCTGTACTTCCCATTGAGGTGGAAATCCCTTCACAAAGAGTGGTGGCTGAGGCCAGTATTCGAGAGGCAAAATGGCAGAGGAACCGGATGGAAGACTTGCTCTTGTTTGATGAAAGAAGACTCCAGACTCTGTTTCATGTACAAGAATACCAAAGGAGGATAGCCCGAGCATTCAATAAGAATGTCAAGACCTGGGATCTCAAAGAAGGAGATCTGGTTCCCAAGGAAATTAGAGCTCCTATCTTTGACCTAAGAGGCAAGTTCAAGCCAAACTGGTCCAGACCGTTTCTAATCAAAATCATCATGACCGGTGGTGCAGTTATCATTATGGATTTTGATGGCAATGTGTTCTCCACTCTAGTAAACCTCGACTAACTCAAAAAGTACAATCTTTGAGGTAAAATAAAGATAAAATAAAAGCTCACTGAGTTGAAAATCGAAAATGTAACTCAGGCAAAAGTTAAAGCAGCCCACAAGGCCCAAAACCCAAAAGGGAAACCTTGGCAAAAGTAAGGGCATTACAAAATGAGAGTGTCAATACCCGAGTGAAAACTTGTGAGACCCGGACCCGTCTCTTTTTGAGACTTATATATGTTTGGCGTGTTTTTTCATATATATTTCTACGATGTACGATTTATGCATTTTGATGCATACTTGTGTTGAAATAAGCATGCGGGGTTGGTTCCTGGGGTTGTAGGGAGTTTCTGTGCGAATTTAAAAAATTAAAAAAAAAAGAAGATATTTTCGAAGAAGATATTTTTCTTGGCCTATAAATATCTAGCCTTCAGATATTTGTAGAGATATTTTGAAAAACCTGGAGGCTAAGTTTCTTTTTCTCAAATCAAAACCTCTACCTTCTCTCTAATCAACACCTTTTCTATTGGTGTTGACCCTTTTCTTCCTTTGTTTGAGAATAAGAGTTTTGAGATCAGAGTGAGTTCTATGAGCCCGTGGGGTCCTAGAATGGGATGTTTGCTCGTAGTTTTCAAAAGAAAAGAGGTTTGGAAACAAGGAGTTTTATGAAAGTTGTGAAAACGTGTTTTATTGGAGGTTTAGAGCTAATCCTTGGGGTTGAGTCTCAACTTCTAAAACGTTTTGGGTGAAAATATGTTTGTACATGTTTTGTTTGATCTCCATGGTTCTTGGATTGGATCTCCTTATATACATGTGTTGTATATCTGTTTGTGGGTTAGCTTTGAAATGTTTTCCATAGATGTACCGTGACAGTGGGTATTGTTGAGTTGGGCTTCCATTGCTCCTTAGTGCAAGTCCAGAAATTTGCGCAGCGTAGGTACTCAGTTCCTTCGGATTAGTCCCCGTAATTTGAGTCGTGTGGGTGCTTAGTTCCCTCAGGCTTAGGTCCCGTAAATTAAGGATTTGTCGATTGCCTCCGGTAATGGCGTCGTTGTTGTGACTCCGTATAGAACTTGTCATTACTTACTGGACCCTGCGCGGCTGTAGAGTAATGGGCAAGAGTCTATAGTTGTTACCTCTGTCGGTACGGCAAAGTCGGTACATGGAATTACATTTATTGTGTCTCCTTGGCTGCGTGTCCCGAGTCGAGAATGTTGTGTTTGACTGCTTTTCCTTAACTGTGGCATGATATCTGTTAGGATTATATGCATAGTTTCAAGGATGAAAACGTGTGGTTTTTGAGAGAAAAACCTGTTTCGCTTTTGTGGTCGAGATAGCTCTCACCATATGATTGCATGACCTGTATTACAACTTTACAATCTATTTTGCTATTGGGGTTTGGCTTACGGTGTGGGATTTTTTTTGCTATAAAACTTTTTTCTGGTGAGCACGTGGAGTTGACTTAGTAGTAGAGGTGATGGAAGACTTGCAATAGTTTTCCATTTTGAGACATGTACTCTTACATGTGATGCCTGTGAAGGCTGATTTTGTACACCTTTTGGCGATATGCTTATTAATGTATGAGAATGCATGTTTATTGTTTATGAGAGTTGACCTTTGAGAAATCTTTTATCCGAATATTGTATTTTTAATTTCCAACTGTAAAATCTATTTTCTTAAATGGGTTCTTTGGTGGGCTTTCGCGTGACCCTAGTGTTTGGGGTATGACAACTTGGAATAAGAGCTCTGGGTTCGAATACCTAAGAGCCATAGGAAAGAGGGTACATCACCTTGTGAGGATGTGCATATGCTTGATTCCCTGTGTTTTAGATTTTGTTAACATACGCATGATAGCTTGTTTATGTGGGCATGGAGGCAGACCTTGGGATTGATTAGTGTCGCCTTCGGGCATTTGGGTTAACATATTTGGGAGCCATGTTAGAGATGCGTTTCGCGAACGTGATTTTTAGCTAGGAATCTGAGTAGGTTGTCCAAAGTGACGTGTCTTTCTTGTTAGTTCTCCTCGGTACGTGAGATGTGATGACATGATATTAAGTGGCTATGTGTTGGCATGTTTTTCTGTCTTTACGTTAGCAATAACATGTCGTATGGATTCTTACCCTGTTATATTGCTTTCGTATAGAGTTATGTCCACACGGGGAGGATGAGGCCGTGGTCGAGGCCGTGGCCGTGGTTCTGGCCGAAGGGACGTTCCAGTCCCAGATGTTGAGGATGCTAATACACCCCAAGGACCTGTTGCTGAGGGAGATCTGTTGCGTGAGATGGTCGGCTCCATCCGGAAACTGGTTGAGGCCACTAGGAGCAGCGAGAGTGTACCGGAACCGAGGGCATTGGTCGCAATGCGCGAGTTCTACCGTTTGGACCCTCCTACCTTTTCTGGAGATTCCAACACCACCGTAGCCACTGAATGGCTAGAGATAGTCACCAGGATCATGGACACGCTTCAGATTGAGGAGGATGATCCAAGGGTTTCTTTTGCTGCCTTCCAGCTGAGGGGAAGTGCTCACATGTGGTGGAAGTTCACCAAGGCCACAGTTGCGGGCACGTGGGAAGCATTCATGAAGGTATTTCTAGAGAAATACTTGTTGACGACACTGAGGGATCGCTATAGAGAGGATTTCCTATTCTTGACGCAGGGGACTATGTCAGTTGTGGACTATGAGGCCGAGTTCACCAGTCTATCTCGATTTGCACAGGAGATTGTGCCTATAGATAAATTCTGTGCAAAGCAATTTGAAAGGTGTTTGAGGCCCGCTATTAGAGATAGGGTGGCGGCATTTTAGATGCAGGTCTTCACAGAGTTGGTACAGATGGCCATGAAAGTGGAGGACACTCTGAACGAGATTCGCCGAGACAGGGAAAGTAGGGGTCAGCAAGGAGGGGAACGTGCACAGTCTCAGGGGCGCAGGGAGAACAAGCCCCAACGGACATCTGGTCCACGCTCGCATCCGGTGGGCTCATACCCGCCTTAGTCTTCTGCATCCGTGACTCCTGCAGTTTCAACGGGAGGGTTGGAGCAGAGGAGGGAGTCAGTTTGTTATAGATGCCAACGGCCAGGGCATTGTGTGACAAAGTGTCGTAGTTCGACGCCGGTTCAGTTGCATTTGTAAGCTCAGGGAAGTGGGCCAGTGGTATGTTTTGAGTGTGACCAGACTGGGCACATCCGCAAGGATTGCCCCAGACGGGGGAGCACAGCTGGAGCTTCTGTTACTCCATCTGCTCAGGGACGTCAACTGTCCAGATTTGCAGAAGGGGACGCTTTAGTGCCGTCAGGCCGACAGTCTACAGTTCTGGGCCATAGTGCACCGATCAGAGCTTATGTTGTAGCAAATCCCCATTCATCCAGATCACCGGTCGTGCCCGATGCTGCTGCTACCACCTCCATGATCAGAGGTACTCTTGTAGTCTTTAGATCATGGGCAAGTGTTCTCATAGACACGGGAGCATCACATTCGTTTATATCATCTGCTTTTGCATCTGCTTTGGGGTTGGAAATAGACTAGTTGGGTAGTACTTTGAGTGTGGAGACCCCAATCAGTGGGAGTATGACCTTGAGTCTTGTATGTAGATCTTGTGTGTTGAAGGTCGCTAGTCGTTGTTTAGAGTTCGACTTTATCATTATAGACATTGCCACGTTTGATGTCATCTTAGGGATGGATTGGCTGACCACCTTTCGTGCCTTTATCGATTGCGATCGACGAAGGGTAACAATCTGTACATCGACAGGAGATTGCTTTTGTTTTGTGGGTGATTGGAATGAGGATTTGATATCTATGTCCGGTGCTGTACAGAACTAGAGCAGCCTGAGTTTCCTTTTTGCAGCTCTCATGTTGGATGATGAGATTAGGGTTCGAGGAGAGTTACCTTCGGTGGTCTGCGACTATTTTGATGTCTTCCCAGATGATCTGTTTGAGTTGCCACCTAGCTGTGAGGTAGAGTTCTCTATTGAGTTGATTCCAGGAGCTGCTCCCATATCTTTGCCATCTTATCGGTTTGCACCCGCTGAGCTGCGTGAGCTCAAGGTACAGCTTCAGGAGCTACGGGATAGGGGTTTCATATGCCCGAGTACTTCACCATGGGGAGCTCCTGCTCTTTTTGCCAAGAAGAAGGATGGATCCTTACGTTTGTGCATCGATTATCGGAAGCTGAATCAAGTGATAGTAAAGAACAAGTATCCTATGCCGAGGATAGATGATTTGTTTGATCAGTTGAAGGAGTCGAGCTGCTTCTCGAAGATAGACCTGAGATCAGGATACCACTAGTTGCGAATTAGGGAAGAGGACATAGTGAATACTGCTTTTCGGACTCACTATGGTCACTACGAATATTTGGTCATGCCGTTTGGTCTGACGAACGCACCCGCGACGTTTATGGGTTTGATGAACTGCATCTTTCATCCATACTTGGATAGTTTTGTGGTGGCATTTGTGGATGATATTCTCATCTATTCACCTACTAGGGAGGCGCATGAGGACCATTTGCGTATTGTTCTGTAGACTTTGAGAGAGCACCGCTTGTACGCGATGTACGAGAAGTGCGAGTTTTGGATGTCGGAGGTGAGGTTTCTTGGACACGTAGTGTCGACAGACGGAGTAGCGGTGGATTTGTCGAAGACAAATGCTGTGACTGGTTGGGAACGACCGAAGAATGTCTTCGAGATCCGTTGTTTTCTGGGTTTAGCAGGCTACTATCGGCGGTTTGTGAAGGACTTTGCCAGACTTGCTGCACCGATGATGCATCTGACGCGAAAGGGAGTTGTGTTTGTGTGGAGTGAGTCCTGTGAGTCAGAATTCCAGGAGCTAAAGACGAGGTTGACTAGCGCGCCAGTGTTGATTATCTCAGAGCAAGGATTGAGATATACAATGTATTGTGATGCATCACACGACGGTTTGGGCTGTGTCTTGATGCAAGAAGAGAAGGTTGTAGGCTATGGTTCTCGGCAGCTAAAGATCCATGAGAAGAACTCCCCAACACACGATCTGGAGTTGGCAACCGTGGTCTTTGCCTTGAAGACATGGCGTCACTATCTTTTTGGTGTGCATTTCGAGGTTTTCTTGGATTATAAGAGCTTAAAATACTTATTTTTGCAGATGGATCTGAACTTGCGCCAATGACGATGGACGGAGCTGTTGGAGGATTATGATTTTGACTTACAGTATCATCCAGGGAAGGCCAACGTTGTAGCTGACGCTCTCAGCAGGAGATCTCATGGCTCGTTAGCTTCTGTTGCTATACGAGAATGGGACATACTTAAAGAGGTCTGGGAGTTTGATTTGTGCCTTGGGAATACAGCGACGGAGGCTACTTTATTTTCAATAATTTCCTGACCAGTATTGATTGCACGACTGTTAGAGATCTAGCAGACGAATCGGGAAGCTCAGATGATATGAGATCGTGTTGTTAGTGGAGATGATACAGCAGGATGGGTTGTGGGTTCAGACCAGAGTCTGAGGTTAGCCGGGGAGGTTATTTGTGCCAGAATTATGCCGAGCTGATCTACTACATGAGTGTGATCATTCACGCCTTGCATGCATCTTGGAGGCACGAAGATGTACCATGACTTATGTCGTTTGTTCTATTGGACAGGAATGAAGAAGGATGCGCTTCAATTTGTTTCTCGATGCCTTACCTATCAGGAGGTAAAGATGGAGCACCTGAAACCGGGAGGATTGTTACAGCTGTTACCGGTATCTGAGTGGAAGTGGGAGAACGTCACGATGGACTTTGTGTCAGGACTTCCTTGCTCACCTAGGGGACACGACGCCGTTTGGGTTGTGGTTGATAGGTTGACAAAGTCTGCACACATTCTCTCCATCTGCGTGAAGGATTCGATGGACCGACTAAGTCGTTTGTATGCCAGAGAGATAGTTCGCTTGCATGGAGTGCCAGTGTCTATTGTTTTTTACCGAGACCCGCGCTTCACATCGCGCTTTTAGCAGAGTCTTCAGGAGGCTTTGGGGACGAACTTGATGTTCAGTACTGCTTTTCACCCCCAGACGGATGGTCAGTCTGAAAGGACTATACAGATCCTGGAGGATATGCTAAGGGCTTGTGTTCTTGATTACAGGGGTTTTAGAGAGGATCATCGACCGTTGGCAGAGTTTGCATACAACAACAACTACCAGTCTAGTATTGGGATGGTACTGTATAAGGCTTTGTATGGTAGACCGTGTGTTGGACAGATGTGGGAGAGACCACAGTCTTGGGACCTGACTTTGTGTGAGAGACGACGGAGAAGATTGCAGTGATTCGCCAGCGCCTTTAACAGCTCAGAGCCGCTAAAAGAGTTATGTAGATTAGAGGAGAAGACCTTTAGAGTTTGCAGTGGGGGATCACGTGTTCCTGAAAGTCTCACCTCGTAGAGGTTTGATGTAGTTTGGTCGTAGCGGGAAGCTATCACCGCGCTTCATTGGGCCTTTTGAGATTCTTGACAGGGTTGGAGAGGTTGCTTTCCGTTTGGCTTTGCCACCTCAGTTAGCATCTGTGCATAATGTGTTCCACGTTTCTATGCTTCGGAGGTACGAGTCTGATCCTTCACGTGTTAGACTGGGTCGAGCTGCGAGTTGACGAGGATGCCACGTATGAGGAGCGTCCGGTGAAGATTCTTGATACAAAGGAGCAAGTGTTGCGAGGCAGAACCATTGCTTATGTCAAGGTCCTATGGCTTCTTCACGGGGTTAAAGAAGCGACATGGGAGCTGGAGTCGGGAATGCATCTTAGATATCCGGAGCTTTTTCCTTTGTGACCTTGTAGTGAATTTCGGGGGCAAAATTCCTAAAGGGGGGAGAGTTGTGAAACCTGGACCCGTCTCTTTTTTAGACTTATATATGTTTGATGTGTTTTTGCATATATATTTCTATGATAAATGATTTATGCGTTTTGATGCATGTTTGTGTTGAAATAAACATGCGGGGTTGGTTCCCGGGGTTGTAGGGAGTTTCTGTGCAAATTTCAAAAATTCAAAAAAAATGAAGATATTTTCGAAGAAGAAATTTTTCTTAGCCTATAAATATCTAGCTTTTAGATGTTTGTAGAGATTTTGCAAAACTTGGAGGTTAAGTTTCTTTTTTTCAAATCAAAACCTCTACCTTCTCTCTAACTTCTCGGGGGCTCGGGGCTTGATTTTTGACAAACCAACTGCTGATCCTTAGTATTGGCATCGCGGTCTACGCATCCATCCCAACGAAATTTCATTTCGGTAAAGTTTAGTTTTGCACGTGGATCGAAACGCCGAGTTTTTAACTCACCGAGGTAGGATCCTAGACTGTATAACTATTAGAGGGTACTACGTGTAATCATACATGTTTCTACCGTTTAAAAACTCATGAAAAGTTATTTATGTTTTAAAAGTTGGATTTTTGGTTTAAAAATCGCTTTTGGGTGGATTTCGGTTGGAGGAAAAGGGTTTTGAGGCTTTCCTTTCGGTGTATCCTTGTTATTTTGGGTTTATGTATGCCAGTGGATTGTTAAAGGAGTGTTTGGTTGGTTTAATTTGGAGTTGAGAAGTCATTTCAGTAGCTTAGGTTTGATTTTCATCATCGCCTGTAGCTTATTCTGAAATTTGAGAATTTTGGGTTTTTGTGTCGACACCAATTTCTGTTAGGGTCGATATAATTTCCTTATGGGGTGTTGAGCACGCTTCAGTGGCTGTTGCAGTGAACTCTCAGTTCTTTTGTGTCAACACCATTTTCTGTTTGTGTTGACACCTTTTGTTGTTGGTGTCGACACATTTTCTGTTTGTGTTGACACAATTTTCCTTCTGTTGGAGTTGAGTATTCTGTTGTTGTTTGGGTCGACACAATTTCTGTTGGTGTTGACACTTTTTGTCGCTGCATATGTTGCCTAAACTTTCGGTTCTTTTGTGTCGACACCTCTACTGTTTGTGTTGACACCTCTGCTGTTTGTGATAACACATTTTCTGTTTGTGTCGACACCTCCGTTGTTTATGTTGACACATTTTCTGTTTGTGTCGACACCTCCGCTATTTTTGTCAACACCTTTTCTATTGGTGTTGACCCTTTTCTTCCTTTGTGTGAGAAGAAGAGTTTTGAGATCGGAGTGAGTTCAATGAGCCTGTGGGGTCCTAGAATGGGATGTTTGCTTGTAGTTTTCAAAAGAAAAGAGGTTTGAAAATGAGGAGTTTTATGAAAGTTGTGAAAATGTGTTTTATTGGAGGTTTGGAGCAAACCCTTGGGGTTGAGTCTCAACTTCCAAAATGTTTTGGGTGAAAATATGTTTTTACATGTTTTGTTTGATCTACATGGTTCGTGGATTGGATCTCCTTATATACATGTGTTGTATATCTATTTGTGGGTTGGCTTTGAAATGTTTTCCATAGATATACAGTGACAGTGGATATTGTTGAGTTGGGCTTCCATTGCTCTTCGGTGCAAGTCCAGAAATGTGCGCAACATAGGTACTTAGTTCCTTCGGGTTAGTTCCCATAAATTGAGTCGTGAGGGTGCTTAGTTCCCTCAGGTTCAGGTCCCGTAAATTAAGTATTTGTCGATTACCTCCTTTAATGGCGTCGTTGTTGTGACTCCGTAGAGAACTTGCCATTCCTTACTGGACCCTGTGCGGTTGTAGAGTAATGGACAAGAGTCTATAGTTGTTACCTCTGTCGGTATGGCAGAGTCGGTACATAGGATTACATTTATTGTGTCTCCTCGGCTGTGTGTCCCGAGTCGAGAATGTTATGTTTTACTGCTTTGTCTTAACTGCGGCATGATATCTATTAGGATTATATGCATAGTTTCAAGGATGAAAACGTGTGGTTTTTGAGAGAAAAACCTGTTTGGCTTTTGTGGTCTGGTGCATGACCTGTATTACAGCTTTACAATCTATTTTACTCTTGGGATTCGGCTCACGGTGTGTGATTTTTTTTGCTGAAAAATCTTTTTCTGGTGAGCACGTGGAGTTGACTTAGTAGCAGAGGTGAAGGAAGACTTGCTGTAGTTTTCCTTTTGAGACATGCACTCTTACATGTGACGCCTGTGAGGGCTGGTTTTGTACGCATTTTGGCGATATGCTTATTCATGTATGAGAATGCATGTTTATTGTTTATGAGAGTTGATCCTTGGGAAATCTTTTATCCGAATTTGTATTTTTAATTTCCAACTGTAAAATCTATTTTCTTAAATTGGTGCTTTGGTGGACTTTTGCGTGACCCTAGTGTTTGGCGCGTGACGGAAAATCAAGCCCGAACTACGTTATGTCCTGATTCCATCTTTTTGGGATACGTAGGCAGCTTCTTTTAGGAAGTCTAGCCACATTCTTCCTTTTTAGCTGTCTTTGAATTTAAGTAAGACCAATGCAAATTGATTTCTGAATTTTAATAATAAAGTCATTTAATTGGATTTTTTTAAAAAAAAATTTAGAATAAATTTGAACCGTCTTAAATATAATGCGGGAGTTTCCATTACTTTGATCAGAGTTACAAAGTTTTGAAAATAAAAGGGAGGGCACGTAAGTCCCAAATTTTACAAACAAAATGAAAAAGAAAAGCTGTGAAATCCTTAAAACAAAGCAAGAGACCTCAAGTGTTTCTCCTCTTTGTTGCCTGTTTTCCTTCTTCTTTATCCTTCTTCTCCCTATCCTACATCAGCCATGTCTTGTACTCATCAGGAATCTCGAGACACTTAAGTTCCTTCTTCTCCCTATCTTACATCCGTGAACGAGATGGCCAGGCATCCTGATACAATGCTAGAAATGGGGCCTGTAGTATGGATGAAAACAAACGGCCTCGGATACTGGGAAAGATGATTTAACTGCGACTGAATTACCGCATGATTCGATGGGGTAATAGAAAGTACTCTGACGCAGACCAATCAACAGGACACAAGGGTGATCCATGGTAGTCAGAGTCATGGAAGGGATCTGCCACCAGGGGCACTGCCAGGTAATAACTGGGCCAGTCAGGGATGAGTGGTGCTGTCGCCAGGCTGCCTCAGTAGTGCATATCTGATAGTAGGGGCGGTAAAAGAATGTTGCGGCACTGTATCTATCAGTAGGGGGTTTCTGTACATGATTTACCTTCTTCATCGGCCAGATCTGCAGTAAAAGTGCGAACAGTGAGGGAAAAGCCTTGAAATACGACAAAAGTCTGATGAAAGAAAGGTTTTAGGCTTACCTGAAGAAGTAAAGGGCTACCAACAAAAGTAGTGATCTCACCGCGATGAATGGCATCTAGGCCCAGCAGTGACTCGGCTAAGACAAGTGCATAACGTCGCCGCAGCTGAAAGCTAAGGTCGTTAAGGTCACTAGTAGGTCGAAATCTGACAATGATTTAGGGTATGCCAAGACAATCATCTTGTGTCAGAAGAGAGGCTTCTGTCCTAGATAGGCCACAGAGCTGTATCACTTGTTGGCGGGTCAAAAGAAAGAAAGTGGGAACCACGACGGAGCTTCGAGGAGACAAATCTAAAATAGTAGCAAACTCCTCCACAGTGGGACATAGCTCTTCAAGACCGAACCGAAAGATGTGGGATTGCGGGTCCCATAGCTGAGCAGCCGCGCCCAACAAAAGTATGTCAATCTTTATGGTCATAAGAGGAAAGAAAGAGTTGATACCGAAAGGGGCAAAGTTTAAACGTTCGACATGAGAAAATGCCTCAACCCATGCAGAAAGGAAAGAAGCCATCTGAGTCGGAGTAACAGAAAATGGAGCCTCCAGGGTTGTATTTATAAGGCATGGAAAGGTCAAAAATAAAAAAAGTAGCAAAAAGTACAATTAATGTGGCGACCGCCACCTTGGAATGGGCGACCGCTAACTTGAAAGGGCACCGTATAAGTGACATCATCCCTTTAACCAGGCGACCGCCACGTTGGAACTGGTGACCGCCATGTCAGGCTTTAGGAATGTGGCGACCGCCATGTTAGATTATGGCGACCGCCATGTTAAAAGGTGGCGGGCATGTATCAGTTTATGGATTCTGCAGTTTGTGTAAGTTTTGAACTTTGTATCATGCATCCAGGATAGTTTGAGCGGTAAGTACAACATAAACCATACAAGATGAACGAAAAGTAATAAATAGCATGAAAGCCCGTGGTTGAATGTATCAGAGTAAAAACTGGGGCATCTAGGCCCAATAAACAGCAAATTGGGGCATGTAGGCCATAGCTCATGCAAATGTATGTAAATGTATGAAACCAGGGCACGCATGCCCATAAAAAGTAAATGTATCTAAATGAAAATATAAAAAGAAAATATAACTGGGGATGGGAGCTCTCTTTCAAGAATGTCTCGGTCGTACCCGGCAAGAGCAAGGACAGGCCTCGTCCGAGCTAACTTCCTCGAAGAGCCTCTCATTGTCGTCATCATCACCGTCACTACCGAAAGAAGAAGATGCAGCCCTGGAGTGACTCCGAGCGGAGGAGACGGATCCCCTAGTGCGAGCTCGAGATGATGCCCGGGAACCACGACCTCAGGTAGGGGCAGGAGAAGGATTAGGAGAACGTGGTGGTACTATGCGGGCAGCTGGAACTAGAGGCTGTGAAAAGAGAAGTAAGACTCAGAATAGCATAATGACAGAAAGTGCCAAAAACTGAAAAGAGCATGCAGGATACTGACAATGGCCACTGGCGTAAAAGCAACGTCGGCTACTCGCATCGAGGCATCCATCTGCCGAACCAGTGCCCTCAGGCCGGTGACCATCAGCATCGTATGGTCTAATCAGGCCTGGTTAATCTGCAAAGAAGAGAGCTGTTCAAGGAAAATAGACAAGTAAGAAGAGTAAGAAACTGAAGGAAAGGTAAAAGGCAAACCTGGCCGATGTTAGCCCTGAACTCCGGTGCTGGCGGAACATGGACCGACAGAGGAAATGGGAAGCCGTACGCTATGGTCTAAACATCTCATGGGATCTATGGGCCCCTCATCCCACCAGTACCATCAGCCGCAGCTCCGGTAGCAGCGGCATCAGCATCCTATAATACCCGTCCCCTCCTCTAGCCACCAGAGGTAGCCGGACCAGGACCTAGTGGTCCTAGCAGATGGGCCCGGGCCCAGAATGTGTAGTCCCCCTCTAGCACTAGAAGCTAGGCGGCATGCGTCCCCACTAGCTCTAATAATAGATCGACCCAGCCCAGGTGATCGGTCCGACGCATGCAAGCTCGAGGGACCACTAGAATTCGAAAGTGATCCAGGCTGATCGACTGGCAGACCACTCGGTCCCTAAGATAATACTCTCGGCCAAATGGCCTCTCCAGTGAGATATGTCTTGAAGCCACATCACGGCTGCGCATCAGGTCTATGCCAGCCCAATCCTCTACTCCTTGCAAGACATCCTAGTAGACCTGTAGTGATTCAAAATATAGTACGATGCAATGAAGAGTAAGCAGTGAACGTAGTGCAGTATAACAGTCAATATACAGTAATCAATTTTTAGAGTCGAAAAGAATAGAAATAGTACAGTGCAGTGCAGTGCAGTGTAGTGCAGTGAGCAGTATAATACAAAGAGTAATGTACAGTGCAGTAAGCAAGAAATAATGATACCTGGTCGGGGGTCAGTCGGTCTAGAGACACCCGGAACCGATCGATGTCCTTCCCCCTAGCCTTCATCCCCTTCAGCCCTCGGGACCACCGGGCTGCTCGAGGAATGACTGAAGGGTCCGTCGATGAGTTCGTCGGGACATGACGCCCAAGGAACTCATAAGTCCAAAGCTGCATTAAGAAGATGTCGGCGAGCAGATAATGGGTAAATAGAAATGAATGAAAAAGGGCAAAAACTAAATCATACCTCCCAGACCCTCCAGTATCCCCCGATGCTAAGCTCCTGGGAAAACTGGGTCAGAGTCCTCATAAAGCAATAGAGGGTGGTGAAAGTAGCTCCTCCCCAATCAAAAGATGCAACCCGATCGAGATGAGTTAGGTAGCCCAAGTAATGCAAACGAATAGTGTTCCCCTTGTTCGAGAACAAGGATGTACCAAACATATACATCAAGAAGCCTCAGGCGACCCACTCGTAGTAGTGAGGCTCGGTGCACTGGAAATGGTGAAACCGATTAAAGAACCAAGTGTATCTGACTTAATCCTGGTCCATTTGTGGAGGTACAACTCCAAGAAAATGCATCAATGCATCAGTGGATCGCGCAACGGTCGGATCAAAAGGGATAGGAGCTCCTCCAACTCGAATACCGATAATGAGAGCGAAGTCTAGAGGCATCAAGGTGGCCTCAAAAGTGGTAAAATAAAAAGTGTTGGTGGTATCCCACCATCACTCTGCCAAAGCCGTCAACCATACCTGGTTATTGCTCGTCTTACCCAACACGGGTATGAAGCGAGCAAAATTGGAGGCATCAATGTAAGCTCAGCTAGGAGCAGGGAGGGCATCATACAACTCCAACACCTCTCCAGAGGCTGAACCGCCGAAGCCATGGACATAGTGACCAGCCTGAAAAGAGAAGACAAATATAGGATATATAGAGAGCAAATTAAACACATGAAATATGCAGCATATAACCAAAAGCAATAAAAAAATCCTAGGTTCATGTGTAAGTGGCGACCCTTCGGTTCTTTCAAGCCCTAGAAAATTAGGCACCATAACCTTAAGTTCGTGTGTAAGTGACGATCCTTCGGTTCTTTCAAGCCCTAGAAAATTAGGCACCCCATGCCCTGGTAAACCTGGCAAATCTCTCCTACCCTAGGTTCGTGTGTAAGTGACGATCTTTCGGTTCTTCCAAACCCTAGAAAACTAGGCACCGTAAGCCCTGGTAAACAAGGCAAATCATCTTAACCAAGGTTCGTGTGTAAGTGACGATTCTTTGATTCTTTCAAGCCCTAGAAAACTGAGCACCCTGACCCTATGTTCGTGTGTAAGTGATGATCCTTTGGTTCTTTCAAGCCCTAGAAAACTAGAAACCCTGACCCTAGGTTCGTGTGTAAGTGACGATCATTCGGTTCTTCCAAGCCCTTAAAAACTAAGCACCCTAACCCTAGGTTCGTGTATAAGTGGCGATCATTCGGTTCTTCTAAACCCTAGAAAACTTTGCACCTTAACCCTAGGTTCGTGTATAAGTGACGATTCTTCGGTTCTTCCAAGCCCTTAAAAACTAGGCTCTCTAACCCTAGGTTCATTGCATGTGACGATCATTTAGTTCTTTCAAGCCCTAAAAAACTAGAAAACTAGGCGCCCTAATCCTAAGTTCGTGTGTAAGTGATGATCATTATGTTCTTTCAATCCTTAGAAAACTAGGCACCCCAAGCTCTGGTAAATCAGGCAAATCTCTCCAACCCTAGGTTCGTGTGTAAGTGACGATCATTCGGTTCTTCTAAACCCTAGAAAACTAGGCACCCTGAGCCCTGGTAAATAAGGTAAATCTCTTTTTAAAAAAAATAATTTCCTCAGATATCTGTGTTTTGCCCCTTTTGCCCTGATTTTCTAATTTTTTTTTAACATTTTTGCCTTAATTTTTTAAGATTTTCTAATTTTTTTAGGATTTTTCAAAATTTTTTTCTTAATTATCTAAGATTTTCTAAATTTTTTTTAGTAGTTTTCAAAATTTTCCTTAATTTTCTAGGATTTTTCTAAAAGTTTCTAGAATTTTCTAAACATTTCTAAAAATTTTTCTCAATTTTCTAAAAATTTTCCTCAAATGTCTAGGATTTTTCTTGATTTTTTTTTAAAAAAAAACTTGTGAAAAAAATTGTCCCAAATCTCTAAAATTTTCGAATAATTTTCTTTGATTTTTTAAAGATTTTTGAACAAATTTTTCTAATTTTCTAAGAATTTTTAAAAAAAATTTCCTATTTTTTTGAGATCATTTTTTCTAAATTTTTTAGAACTTTTGAAAAATTTTCTTAATTTTCTCTTTAAAATGCTCCTTAGATTTCTAGAGTTTGTGATTATTGAAAAAAAAATTAACTTTTTAGAAATTTTTTGACAAAATTGCATCCAATTTTCTATTATTTTTTATAAAAATATTCCTTTAGTTTTCATGCCCCAAAAACAAAAAACAAAAAAAAAAATCCCTCCTTAGTTTTGTGTTTTTTCTTAAAAATAAAAATAAAAAATTCAAACCTTTATTTTGTGATTTTCACTAAAATAATCGCCATTTCTTTTCATTATTTGTTCAAATCCTAGTGTCCCTACTGTTTTAATCGTCATTGCATAGGTACTTAAGTTAAGTTCAAAATTTCAAATATCACACATCAATCATCATCCATATTAAAATAAATCATCATTCATCATCATTCATCATCATATGGGGGATCCTAGGCATGCGCCTATGTTTGACATATCATAAAAACATGGTTTGGTATTGAACAAGTAAGTTTGGGAAACTTACCGATGGGCGCTGGTGTGACATATGATGGTCGGGCTCCCGCAGAAGGACATCGGCAGCAACCGCGTCGGTGGGAGGCTCGTAGCATCTCATCCCGCGTGGAACTAAGTGATGAGGTACTAGAGCATACGTGTGCGGGTCGAAGGGTGCTGGTTTACCCTCTCCAGCATCAAAGTCCAAGAAGTCGGCCATCGCGGCCTCAGCAGCAGCATCCGCAGCTCCCTATGCCTCGGCAGCTGCTCGTGTCTCCTCCTCAGCAACACGGTGGGAAGCACGCACTACCTCAAGCACAAGGGCATCCATCGTAGCAGTAGGTTGCGTGGAGGTGACCCCACCGGTAGGAAGACTGGATGTCGTGCCTCCAAGAGTCCCCATAAAAGAGCTCCTAGTAGCAAAGAGGCCCCGTCGTGCCCCTAAATCATCGTCTTCCTGGCCTTGGCCCATCATGAAGAGAAATGGGATCACAACCAATAATGTGAACATCGTGTATCAAGAAAGGATATTCAAAAGGTAACCGAGAAAGATCAAAGGCTAGGAAGCAAGAGAGAGACAAGAGAGAGTTTGAGAACGCGAGAGAGTTATAGAGAGAGAGAGAGGAGGGTGCACAAATGAACCTGATCCGCGCGCCTCAAGGCTCAAAGAGCCTTATGCACGTTTGAAGGTGGCAGTCGCCACCTTCGATTATGGCGACCGCTAGGTTTTTGAACGGACACATGGCGACCGCCATGTCGTAGGGATTTATATCCAACGACCACCATGTCAGAGGGGTTTGGACTTGGCGACCGTTTGGTTTTCAACGGTCATGTCAGGTCAGTTTGTCCATCATGGGTTTCTAGGGTTTTATGTGTTTGGGTGTTTTTTTGTTATGTGTGTTTATTTTGCTTTAGCATGCGCTTATTTGCGTGTTTATTCTCTTTTATGTGTATTGACTTCGTGGGTATTATTTCAATATATATATATATATATATATATATATATATATATATTTGTTTAAAAAAAATAAAAATAAAAATAATTTCCCTTAAATAATAATTTGTTTTCTTATTTTGTGTAAGTGTTTTTCTAACTTTAAGGGCTTTTCAAAAATAAATTTTGGGTGTTTTCTAAAAAAAATATTTCAAGAAAATTCATATGCGTGGTTTTCTTTTCCGATAAGTTTAGTTTTAAGCCGTAACTTGACTTTTAATTATTTTTTTCCCATGCCTTGTTTCGAATTTTTAGGTCTTAACTCGACCTATTAATTCGTGGTTTTCATTTTCGATAAATTTAATTTTAAGCCGTAACTTGGCTTTTAATTATTTTTATCTCGCTTCCATCACAAGTTTTTAGGTCTTAATTCCACCTATTAATTCATGGTTATTCTTCCCGATATGAATAGTTTTAAGCCGTAACTTGGTTGTTGACTATTTTTAACTCACTATTGTTGGGTCTTAATTCGACCTATCAATTCCTTGTTGCTTTCCTGGTTAAGATAGTTTCTTGGATCTTAACTTGATCCTTTTAATTATTTTATTCCTAGCCGAGTTCTTTGGTTTTAACTCGACCGATCAATTGCTTTTCCGGTTAAGATAATTTCTTGGATCTTAACTCGATTCTTTTAATCCCAACCGAGTTCTTAGATCTTAACTCAATCTTTGACTTGCTTGTTTGTGCTCCCTTTAGATCTTGACTCGATCTCTAGGATTTGTTCAATCACATTTATGTTCACACCAGTATCTGCATCACGTTAGCAATTGTTCATATTAGCATCTGCATCATGTTTCTATCTTGCATCCTTGCATTTTTTTCCCCAGGAACTACGTTTTGGTCTGATCCCTAGTAAAGGGGTACGTAGGCTGCTCGATGAAAATTTGAGTACGACCAACATCATATGTATGCTTGTGTGCTTGTGGCCTAAGATTGACGGCTCGGTCAAATGGCTGTTGTCTTTAGATCTTTGATAAAACTTGTATTACGCGTTGCTATGCAAGTTATATCAAAGAGGGGCAACTGTAGACATCCCAATTTGACCCCGCCCAATCTTAGGTTAATCTAATGATGAAAATAGGAGGAATGGTGCTTCAGTTCGATCCTCGGGAAGTGATCCAAGCTTAGCATTTGAACCCAGAACCTTCAAACCAATGAAATTTTGTTGAACCATCTATAACTTGCTGACCAAGTCATTCCAAATTGACGATCGTCAATAGAACCTCTTGGAAACCCTAGCCAAAAGTGGCGACCGCTATCTCTAACATGGCGACCATCAACTCTCATTGTGACGACCGTCATTAGAACCTTGTGGAACCTTTTTTAGACATGACGACCACCATATTGAACCTAGCGACCGCCCACTCCAAATGGCCTGACATGTCCCAAAACGTGGCAGCATCTCATTGGTTGAAGAAATCCATATATACTGTACACCCTAGTACGTTTTGAGGATAAAAAATTAGTGAGAGGTTTAGTGAGAGAAGCTCTGCAGAGTTGCCAAGAAATTTCGAGTCCTGACGCTGAAACCCTGCCGAAATACCGAGATCCGAACCTCCGATGCCTACATTGAGCCTTACTTGGATTATCACCCAAGGATTGGACCATTGAAGCACATTCCCCCCAACTTGAGGATTCCTAAGTAATCCAGATATTTTGTTTCGATCCCCTATCCTTCTAACTCCATTCATACATTTTTTTTAATGCATGAATGGAGTGATCGGATTAAATTCGAAATTCAATTCATGCATTTCTTTTATTTATATAATTAAACTTGCTTGTTGTTTACATTACCTCATATTATTAAATCCAAAAAACCACAAATAGTCTTTTAAGTTAATTTTCATCTTTAAATGTTAGTAAAAATTTTCTCTTATTATAGTAATTTTCTTCTATTTCCTTTTCTTTTATTTTCTTTTGTCGTTTTCGAAGTATAAAATGTAAATAGTTAGATTTTTTTAAATAGTTTAATAGCATTTTCTAACCTTTTTATTTTAGCATAATTTTTTTTTGTAAAGTTTTTCTTTTCCTTTAAATCTTTAAACCCTCTTTTGTTGTAAAACCCTTATTTTAAATTTCTTTATTAAGTAAGCTTTCTTTCAATGTAAAATTTTCTCTTTTATACATATTTTATTTTACATTTTGCATTTTTTTTATGTTAATGCCAATCTAGTTTATTTTGATAACAAGCATATTTTTGTTATTTTTCTTAAAACATTTTGTGTCTAAAGTAGTTTAGCTTATTTTGCAACAATTCATATTTAGATAGTTTTGACAACTTCTATCATGTTTTTATTGTTTTATGCATACCATAATAGTTTAGGTTATTTTTTTGTTTTGAAATTGCATGCGGCTGTGCTACATGTATCCTTTAGTTAGAAATTGCATGCCGTAGGACTTAGGAATTTATTTATTCACTTATTTTATTTGGCATTCTATGTACATATCTTATGTATTTTCCATATTTGATTTTGAATGTTCCTTCTTTGCATCCACTTTCTTTATTTGCATGCATTTGAGAAATCATATTAAAGAACCAATGATAATTAGTAGACGCCAACCTTACGGTTGGGCCAACGGGGTGCCTAATACCTTCCCCGATTCGTACCTTAGCCCCCAAACCTTTGTTCTCTGATTAACGTTTTCAAGATCAGTAGTCATTTTTGTTTTTCTTAGTTTTTCTCAAAAACTAAGTGGCGACTCTATTTTCAACAAAAAAGAATTTTCAAAATTTGGTTTTCAAGGTGTTAAGATTTTTTCAAACATTTTTGAATTCTCTTATTTTTGAAACGTTTTCCACAATAACCCCCAAAATCCCAATGCCACACCCAAAACTGGCCAACTACCAACCTACAGGACCGAAGGTACTTTTCTTCTTCTTGCTATCGCTCACCTTCAACCTTGATTTTTGTTTCGTTGTTTGGGGCGGCACTTCACAAACTTCATCAACTAAAATGAGAGACTCTTTTTCTGTTCCTAAAGTATCACACGTTACATGATCCCGACATAAAAGGCCCCTACTTGTTGTTAACGGAGCACAAAGATCATTAGAAACCCTATTGTGAACTTCGCATTCCTCATTGCACTGCATCTTCTCTACACCAGGGGAGACATCTATCTTCTGGATTAGATGTGTCTAATAACTAGGGCCCTGCTCTTAAGGCTTAGAACCCTCCTCTTGAAGCTTAGGGCCAGTCTGCTTCATAACCAAATCTCCTTGAACCACAACTTTACCCTTTCCAACTTGGAGTCAATCAACTTGCTCCTCAGGATTCTCAAACCTTGGTTTCTGCAAATTAAGTTTACACTTACTAATTTTGTGACGAAAATCGTTACAATTCGAACAAATATCTAAAGACCTTGGAATTCCACACGAATAGGAATTGATTCACATTCACATCTAATGATAATCTCATGCTTTAAAGGTTTAGCCACATCTATTTCGATATATACTCTAGCATAGGAAATGTGTTGCTTATATTTCGTTGCTCGATCCACGAACAAAGGCACTCCCAAAACAGTTGCAATTCTACTTAAGCACTACGCATTTCGAAATTCCAACGGTAAGTCATGGAGCTTGACCCACACCGGAATCTTGGTTATTGCCTCCTTAATTAAACATAAACATCTTCTCCATCGTTTAAGAATAAGGAGCTTACTCGAGCAATGCCAAGGTCCTCTATCTAATACACTTTTCATTGCCTCCCTACTCTTAAATATAAAGAAATAAAAACCTTTATCATTACCATGTACTTCGGTTAATCCTTCTTGATTCCATAAAGTTCTGGTAGTTGCCATGACCAATGCGTAGGCCAAATTTCCATCTAGGAAGTAACCTATTAGGCACGATTCCCACTCTTTATCATCAATTAACTTAATCCCAATTTCAATAGACGCCTCTTGCTTAGTATTCCTTACTTCAACATACTCTAGACAGGTACTAGATGAGCTATGGTTTGTCAACAAAGATGCCTAACTTCTAGCCTGAGGTTGGCTAGGCTTTTTGTCAAGCACATCACGTGCAGCTTTATGCACTCCCTCCTCACTGTTAATACCCGATTGGGATTTACTAATTCTAAATAGCCCAGCAACCTCTGCCATGATGGGTGCCTCGGCCAAGGAAACTACCTTGGTTCCCTTGCATGGATTGAGGGACAGCACCACGAGGAAAATCAAAAAAATATCCTCCCTTCTATACGATTCAAAGAGGTTCGTACCTAGATTTAGGGGAGTTGTGTCCTTTGATGTGTGTTCTCCTTTAGGACTTTCCAATTTAGCTTCAATGTCAGCTATTCGCCCCTTACTTAGAGGGCTCAAACCACTCCTTGCTCCATTCAGTGTGTTCTTTTGTGCCGCCAGGGTTGTGACATCTATATTGTTGTTCTTATTTGGGCTTTAGAGGAGTTTTGGGGAGCCATGTATTGCCATTCTCTCGGATGCTAGTGTTTCCCAATGATGGTTGTCTTGATTGAGGTTCTAGCTTTGGTATGGATATTTTGCTCTCATCAACAGTGGTGTTCCTGTCTCTATCTTTTCTCCCCATTGGTTGGGGAGTGTGACTATCTCTGTGAGACCAGGCTTACCTTAGTTTGGGTTAGTGGAATTTCTTTGTCCTTATCAGTTCCTTGATTTTAGATAGGTGTCCGATGATTACTATGTTTGTATTGTCTATGGGTTTTGCCCATCCATGCGGGTTATGCATAGAATGTGTTTTATTAGCTAGTTTTCCCTACTTTTATGCAGGGGTTGGGTCCTTTGTTTTTTAGGGCAGTGATTTTTATCTGGGGTTGACGTGGTTATAGGGAGCTTTCTCCCTTTTATGTTACCGATGTATTTACCTGAGGTATGCCCCTTGTAAACATGTATTTTTTTTTCTTTTTAAGTTACAATTAATTACCAAAAAAAAAACATTCTTATCAAAACCATTTTGACCGATATGTTCCACTTGAACAAGGCTAGACGAGTCTTGTAGCAGAGTACTGTCACCATGTAATTGACTAGTTACTTTGGATTCTTGAGGCTTCTGTACAATCAAATCCCCTACAGAGATGAAACCTTTACTTGATTAGCTTGTTATGTCTCACTATCCCTATTTGTTTCACTATTCATGGAGACCATATGTAACGATCCAGTTCAGACCCTAATTGTAACAACTCGGTTGGTAATGACCCATGTAAAGACCCAGCCCAAATTGTAGTGTTAGCGACGATTAGCCGACGAGATCTTAGATCGCTAGAAGGATGGAAACCCTAACTCAATCCGAAACTCTAATTCGATTTGAAAATCCTAAAAAGGACCTAATACTCAAGAGGAAAAATCCTAATACTCAGAGAAGACTCCCAACATCTTAAATTAACTAAATAAGGTGAAATATTAAGTCTAAAATAAAAAATTATCATAATTAGGGTAAAATGACTATTTTTCTCCTAATACACCAAGAAGTCTTAAAAATTTAAATTTAGACACATGGACACCCTAAATCAAGAATTTTAGTAAAATTAAGTAGGCAAAGACAAAGTAATTCCAAAAATAATAAAAACACCCCTTAGTGGCCAGCCACCTTGGAAATTGTATCAAAAGTAGCTTTTAACTTTTTTTAAGCTTAAAAAGATGAAAAATTTGTCAAATCAAACATTATGAAGATTCAAGACTTTTTGAACAGGTAATATACATAATAATATGCTATTATATGCTAATAAAAGCAAACAAATTATTATTAAAGTTCATACACACTAAAATAAGTTAAAAAGTCATATCTTGTCAAACTAGCTTAATTTGACTCAAAAGTCTACACCTATTTGATTAATTGCTATAAAAATTATAATAATTTATGAGAATACTAAATTTATTATAAACTTACTAAAATAATAAGTTTTAGTAGGTAAAGACACCAAAACAATACGCCAAATTAATTTTTAAGGCACTTTCTTGCACAGAATGGCACGAAAATCGAGATAAAATGCTAAGATTGATATAAGATCAGATTTTTATCTCCCAAACAGAACCTAGTTGGCTTCCCACATGCCACAATCTGAAAATATCTCTCAAAAATTGCATTATGTCACATCCACCCATGGGAATGAAGAAAAATAGGCTTAAAAGTCATCATTTTGTTCCCTCACATTTTCCTATAAAACCAAGCCAAACACCACCTCAATTCTTCTCATTTTCATCCAAGAGGGTGAGAGTTTAGAATTTTCATTGTTCTTGAGAGTTCATGTCAGTTGGAGAAAAGAAGAGAAGAGAAGAAAAAAGGAAGGTTCTAAGAAAAAGGTTTTTGAAAACTAAAGAGTCTAAAGCTAAGTCCTACAAGTCATCCATCATTTCTAGGATCTCAAAAAAGTAAGTAAAACTTCTAAACTTTATGCCTAATATCACCCAAAATATCCCTCAATTCATCGCTCTAAACACTTATAAGATCGAGAACCGAAAACAAATCGAAAATGCATTGTAGTAACAAACTAGGGGCTGTTATGTTTTTGAAGGATATGAGATGTGATTGTGTATTGTTATTCTTGATTTTGATGATGTAAATGGGTTCTAGATTCTTGATATTCATACATAAAACATAAGCGCGCAAAGAAATGAGACAAAACCTTAACATATCATAAGTAGGAGACTTGAACATATAAGGAACTGATTTTTGAGTACCTTAATGTTTCTATCCTGATCATTGGAACTTCCTAACTCAATGTAGAAAATTGATCTAAGCATGTTCTTTATATCCAGATTTATCTTTCTGTGTTATCTTTCATCCAAAGTTGATTTGTGAGACGCCCTGTCCTCCGGGCACGTCGGGACATACATAAATATAGATACGGGAAATATTCTAACCATTCATTCATATTTAGATATCATAAATATTATATCATTAAGAGTTTTAAACTGTTCATGAGTACATAATGATTATAGTTTCACAAGAAAATTTAACAAAAACTATAATACGCCTATGAAAACTGGACAAAAAGAACAAAATGTAAAAACTCAATTCTTTAGCTAGCATCGTTGGGGTCCGCTGGCTCCTACCACTCACTCTGTTCTTCAACTTCGTCTTCTTCTTCGGGGGTGACTTTCTGAAAGAACTCATTATACTCACCTGTGTCACGAATGCCATGAGCCAAAACCTAGAAGCAAATTTCCTAAACCGTCTAACAAACTCACAATAAAATATCCTACAATACATATCGTATAATACCCAATATAATTTAAGGCCAAAGGGACAAACAATTTAACATTTTCAATAGGTTAAGCATATATAAGGACAATTGTGCAAGTGCGTGATGTAGATGAATGCAATGCCGATGCCTAACCCGATTATATCCAAAAATAAAAACGAGAGTTCCACTTTAGGACTTATTTCTATTGCTTGTATGGACTTATTATTGTTATTGCCACCTCAGGGACTTATTGTCATCGCCGTGATGGGACTTGTTATCATTGTCGCCTCAGGACTTATTGTCATTGCTGTGATGGGACTTGTTGTCATTGTCGCCTTAGGGACTTATTTTTATTGCGGTGAGGGGACTTTATGTTATTGCCAGCTCAGGGACTTATTGTCAATGCCGTGATGGAACTTTATGTTATTGCCACCTCAGGGACTGTTTATCAATGCCGTGATGGGACTTTATAGGGTTACCCACATTAAAACTAGGATGCCCACTTGGTATCAACCCAAAGTCTAAATTACCAAAACTGGAGTGCTAGTGACGAACCCGTGGTGCCCAACATATTCATAAATAACAAATATTTCTTTTTGAACATCGGGGACACACCTAGGGTGCTCAGAGAGAATATATCACAAAATAGTTGCGAAAATGGCTACCAGGGACGCCCTAGACTAGGAGTCGAGAAAAGAATAATTTCAATATAACCCAACCCACCACGATAGATACAAAAAGGACTCCGATAATCCAACATGCAAATGCAGGAATGCTTATGATGTGCAATATGCTTCTTGTGTACAATTGATAATATCATAACATCATGGCATAACACAAGATACAACTCACAAAGCATAAAGTACAAATATACGAAGTATAAACTACAATTTATGTGACATAGAATCAAACTATCGGCATGAGTTTATTTCATCAAAATTATCATTTTCATACACCAATCATTCACAAAGTTTATATAAAGTTCATATATTCAAGTTTCACAAAGTAACACGCCACTCGTATACTTAGTCAAATTTAGGTAGCTTAATCGCTAAATTTAAAGTTACGATAGTATTTTGAGGTACATAGACATGGATTTAATTTCTAATTTTTGAATACCAATTTGATAAAAATATTTTCTACAACTTTCATGTTTAACACTAAGGTTAGATCCTACGAAAAAAATGTCATTTGTTTTGATTAAGCGAAAATCGTTCAGCACTTTACAGAGTAATCCGCAGAATTTCGGACGCTGTTGGCCATAGTTTTGGGGCATCAATTCAAGAGCTATAGGTCTAATTTTTGGGGAGGTTTTAGTTTAAGGTATCCCCTACAAGTTTCATGTTTTGTACTTGGGAATATTGTTTGGAAAGAGTTTCAGATTTTGGCCCATTTATAAAAAGGGTTTAGTCAGCCTAAAAAGGGTCTATAGAGTGGGTTTTTAATAGAGAATTCTCAAAACCTTTCGGGTACTATCCGAGGGTATTTTGAGTTGATTCTTGCTCGGTATTTAGTTTAATATGTCAGCTACATTTTTTATATTTACCACTTTTGCATTTTACTACTAAAAACTTTGGATTTTGGTCTCACAAAAAGGTGTGACAGAGAACTCTGTCAGTCAATAAATCTCAACAGTGACTTTGGAAAACGTTTGGACCTATGAAGACTTCATAATTTTGGCTAATGTTTTGGTGGACAGTAAGACAAACGTGTTATCTACAAGTTTTGTGTTTTGACATAAGCTCGATTCTCACTTTAACTTAGGGTTTTTAGGTCTGCAATTTAGAGTGGTCAAGATCTAACACTTTTTGGCAAAAATGACATATCTGGAGTTCCACCCAACGAAATCACTTCAACAAATTTTGTATGAAAGAGAACTCAGAAATCTAGGTCCAGACATAAAAAGTACTTTAAGATCATGTTTCTACAATTAGTTGTGATGTTTTAAATTTGGTGGCAGAATGTTCGCATGTCCAAAAAATTAGGTTATTTAGGGTTTTGAAGACTTAGCTCATGTTATGTTAATTTTTGTTGTATTTTCTTTGTATGCATGTCATAAACTCATACAAACCAAAATTCCAGAATATATTTAAGCCATAGAACTCAAAAATATACACATACAAGTACATGCAAGGCTTGATCATACACAAATAGTCCACTATTCATGCCTACGACGCCTTTTTGGGTTATTCTTTGCTCATTATATTTTGGGCTGATTATAGAGATGGATTGAGAGAAATCTTATGGGAGAATATCATAAGATTTTAGGAAATTTACTTATCTTATTTGATGTTCAAATGGTTGAAGAAAAGTAGGACTTAGCTTTAATGTGGTTTCGTTGAATTTTTCTCCCTTCCTTCTTCTTTCTTCTTTTCTTCTCCTCTAATTTTTCTTGAGAACACTTAGAAAATTTTGTGGGAGCTCTCCCACACCTCTCTCAGCCAAAAAATGGAGAATAGAAGGGGTGGTTTGGATCTTATTTTATAGTAAAAATGGTAGTGAAAAATAATTATTGTGTATAAGCTTTATTTTGAATTTCCTTAAATTTAATTGGGTGCATGGGTTGGCTATGCTATTTTTGAGAGATATATACTCAGATCATGGCAGTGGGATTTCAGCTAGGTCTGTTTGGGGAAGTACGAAAGCTGATTTTGCATTCATATGGGGTTTAAATTGTATTTTGGTACCATTTTGTGCAAGAAAATGCATAAAATATTAATTTTATGTATCTCTTTGGTATCTAAACCTACTAAAATCTATTATATTAATATATTTATAATTAATTTAGTCTTTCTACGATTTATCATAATTTTGATAGTAATTAATTAAATAAGTGTAGACTTTTAAGTTCAATTAAGTTAGTTTGACTAGAATTGACTTTTTGACTTATTTATTGTGTAGAGACTTTAATTAATGATTTGTTTATTTTTTTACCTAAATTATTGTATTATTATATATATTACTTGTATTAAAAGTATTAGGTTAAAATAATGCTTAATTTATACATATTTTTCTCATTTTTAAGCTTAAAAAGGTAAAAAGTCACTTTTTGGCACAAACTCCAATGTGGCTGGTCACTAAGGGAATTTTTGTCATTTTTTGATGTTATTTTGTCTTTTGTTACTTAATTGTATTTAAATATCATATTTAGAGTGTCCATGTGTCAAATTTTGAATTTTTAAAACTTTTTGTTGTACCAGGGGCGAAATAGTCATTTTATTCTAATTATGAGAATTTTTAATTTTTAATTTTTAATCATATATTTCATGTTATTTAATTAATTTAGGATCTTAAGAGTCTTCTCTGAGTATTAGGATTTTACCTCTGAGCATTTAATCTCTTTAGGATTTTTGGGTCGAGTTAGGGTTTTCGATCTTTTAGTGACCTAAGATCTTATCGGCTTACCGTCGTTAATACTAGGGTCTGAGCTGGATTGTTACACGGGTCGTTATAAACCGGGTTGTAACAACTAGGGTCTGTACTGTGGTGTTACAGTTTGAACTCATTTGAGAAGGTAGAACTCGAGATATTAGAATTCTACCAAAGTGTGTTATTTTCAGACCAGTCAACAATAGCGACCTAAACACCCTAGTTTAAAATGAGATATGAGCTTTGGTCTAAACATAACAGTTGTAGGTAACATGTATCTCTAGAAACCCACCAAAAAGGAGCCCAAAATATTGAGGTTTGGTAGGTCAAAAGGACTTTGAAACGCTCTGTTGTGGTTCAGCCATTAAAGGACACTTCTGTCACATATTTTTATATAGCTAAAAACCCCTATTTGTAGTGACCTACTCCAAATGGGGTCTTCATGAATATTGTAGGTAACATAGTAAACTACTTTTTGTTTAAATATCAGACCTAGATACCTTGGGAAAGTTTCTCAAACCCGTTTCAAACTCTCTATCCAAAATCGGTTCTTCTCAGGGTTTGGCGGCTCACAGAACCTATTTTACAAAATGGTTTATATTTTCAACTTGTTTCAAACAACCATCCCTAGCACCCTTCATATGACTTGTAGGGAACATGCTTAACTAGAAAATATCCAAAATTGGGCTCACATTGACTTGAATTGATGCCCCAAAATCGAGACCAACAGAAGCGTATTTTCGGTAAAATTGTGAGGAAAGTGCTAAATTGTTTTCGCTTAGAATATTTTATTTACCTATTTTTCTTAGGTTTTGGTCTTAGTGTTAAACATAAAAATTGTAAAAAATATTTCTATCAAATTAGTGACCAAAAATCAATACTTAACTCAAAGTCTAGGTACCCCAAAACATTATTTTTCTTTTTAAATTGACATTTGAATATTTACGCATAAAGTATTATGTGTGTAGTGAAATATTTTATTGTGGGACTTGAAGTATATATATTTTACTTAATTCAAGTTGGATGATTAATGTTTTAGAGTGATTATATGATGATTAAAATCCATACTATAAAGTTTCAACCATGTCTTGAGAATTGTGACTTATGCTTCATGTGCTTGTACTTAGTTCTTTAATGTGTTGTACTATATGCTATGTTGGGTTGTACAATTTGTCATGCTTAGTTGCATATCATGCCATTGTTAGTTGTATTTCAGAATATAAATTGTTATATAATGAGCATTATGATTGTGGCGCTAGAGACATCTTGTGGGCTACCCCTTGTATATTGTTGAGTTGTATCTTGATATGGTTGATGTGGGGGATGGTAGATGTTTATATCTTGGTCAGCGAATCCGAGTTGATGAGGGTGTTAACTTTGGGCCATGTATGTCCTGAGCCATGTAATGTCCTGAGCCGTATCAAGTCTTGAGCCGAACTACAGCTATAGGCCGCTGTGATCTAAAACATTGACGTACGCAAACCTAACATACGAAAACATAATGGTGCCATTTGAATTATCGTATAGAATATGTTAACTTTGGGCCGTGTACGTCCTGAGCTGTGTCACGGCTCGAGCTGAACTGCCGCTGTGATCGGGAACCTAACGTATGGGAAGGTAATGGTGCCACTTGGAATTCAATTGGTTGATTTATAATCGGGTTGGGCAAATGCATTTGCATTGCATACACGACATCTCATACGCTTGGTTATTGACTTATCTGCTATCCTGTCATAAATTTATCTGTCTCCTTGACTTTAAAGCGTACTTAAGTATTAGTTAAGCATGCGTTGTGGTAATTTTTGTGCTGTGAGATTGGTTAGAAGATTTAGAGTGTTTTTTTATTGAGCTTTGGCTCATAAAATTTGTGCCACAGGTGAGGGAGATGATATCTTTGAAAATGAGGTCCCTGAAGGAGAGGAAAGCTACGATTACCAATGGGAATTCCAGGAGCAGGATAATTTCGATGATGCTTGCTAAAGATTCTAGTCTTCTCCTTTTGTTCTTTTTGATTAGT
The DNA here is from genome assembly GCA_032360265.1 of Heliamphora ciliata. Taxonomy (NCBI): domain Eukaryota; kingdom Viridiplantae; phylum Streptophyta; class Magnoliopsida; order Ericales; family Sarraceniaceae; genus Heliamphora; species Heliamphora ciliata. The sequence goes on along the minus strand of JAUMHN010037131.1, from coordinate 11,277 downwards.
TTTCTTGTGTTTGTTGTAATTTTTTTGTAAATATTTTGCGAAACTGTAATCGCTGTGTACTTTTGAACAGTTTAAAACTCTTAAAGATGTAATATTTATGATATCTAAATATGAATGAATGGCTATAATATCCCTTTATTTATATTTATATATGTCCCGACATGCCCAGAAGATGGGGCGTCAAAATTGGTATCAGAGCCTGGGATTAGTGAACCTTTATGCCTTGGGTTATGGGATACCATGCATTCTGTTGTATAGAAGCTCTTTACTATGCATTGTATTAATTATTATTACTATCATCTATACATTATACGAACTAAAATCTGTTACGTCTAAGTCTTAAAGCAAGTCCCGTTAGGACGCTACTGAGTTCGGGAACAGCAAGGAATCTACATGCAAAAGATGTGTAAGGGCGTCGAGATCGAAGCCCAGAGATTCATGCAATGAGTTATCTTATTTTAAGGGGGGTAGGCAGAAGTACGCACTAGGAGAAGGTTCAGATATCACCTCGAGAGACATTATTAGAACCCTGCAACTTCGTCCTTATACGTTCTTTTCTCATTTACACAAGTCCTTGTGTCAACTTTTGTACCTAGTTGAAGTTCTTTAATATTTTCTTCCTTCTTATATCATCGGTCCTCAACGGTCCAATTACCCAATGGGATTAGGTGAAACGAATTAGGCTCTCTTCGAATTACCCAAAGTCCAAGCTATCAAAATCAGAATGCTAACAACAAACCCATGGCGTCCAACAGTATCCACGATAAACCATTTCAAACACCGGGGACGCACCCAGGGTGTATAAACTAATTTTGTAGCACCGATGACGCACCCAGGGTGTACATGGGGAATACATCCCAAAACATTTTCAAATAAATGGCAACCAGGGATGCCCTAGATTTAGAACCAAGAAGAATAATCTCAACACAGCCCATCCCAACAATGGTTTGCACAGATGGACTCCAATATGCTAGGATGCAAGTAACAATGTCAATAATGTATGATATGGATCTCAAAAATAAAGATTTATAGCATGACATCAACTAGTATGGTAAGATTCATGGTATAACGCTCAAAGTATAAAGTACAAGTATGTGAAGCACAATTCACCAAATATGATTCAGCATGACAGCATGAGTTCTAAATTATCATACATTCTCTTAAAAGCACTAATTAACTAATCCAAATCAAACATCATACAAAAACTCGGGTCTCATGGCAAAGGGTACTCAATTTCACACTTAGTAATTTTTAAGGTAAAAAATCAAGTATTAAATTAAAAGGGCCGATAAGATTTTGGGGTATCTAGACTTGGAATCAAACTATGATTTTTATACACCATTTAGACAAAAAATATTTTTTACAACTCTTATGTTTATCATTAAGGCCAAATCCTAAGGCAAATGAGTGAACAATTCATCTTTAAAAAAAATGGTTCAGCACTTTTCTCAAGATTTTATCAAACTTATGCTTCTGTTAGTCTCGATTTTGGGGTATCATATCAAGTCCAAATGATCACATTTCTTAGTATGGTTTAATTCAACAAGTCCTCTACAAGTTTCATGTTTAGATCTAAGGGTAGTTGTTTGAAACAAGTTAGACTTTTTGACCATTTTAGAAAATAGGTTCTGTCAGCTACCAAAACTCAGCAAAGCCGGTTTTGGACAGAGGGTTTGAAACGGTTTTGGGGTATCATCCCGAGGCTTTAAGGTCTAATTTGTGAGAAGAAAATACCTCAATATGTTAGCTACATTATTTATGTAGACCACTTTTGGAATAGGTCACTAAAAAAAGGGGTTTTGAGCTATATAAAAATATGTAACAGAGTGTTCCTTGGGGGCTGAAACTCAACCAAGACTTTCAAATGGGTTTTGACTTATCAAAACTTAATATTTTGTCCTCATTTGTGTTGGGTAGATAGATATACATGTTTTCTACAACTTTCATGGTTTGACCAAAGTTCGGATCTCACTTTAAAATAGGGTTTCCAAGTCGGTAGTGTTGACTGGCCGGAAAATGAAACACTTTGGTAAAATTACAATATCTTGAGTTTTGGTTATACAAATGAGTTGAAACTAACTTTGGATGAAATATAACACAAAAAGATAAATCTGGACATAAAGAACATGCATAGATTAATTTTCTACATTAAGTTATGGTGTTTCAAAGTTCAGGGCAGAAACATCTATGTTCTCAAAAATCAAGTCTCTTAGGGTTCAAGTCTTCTACTTATGTCATGTCAAGTTTTTGTTCCATTTATTTGCATGCTTGTGTTTTAGACTTTAATATCAAGACTCCAGCACTCTTATAAGTCATCATGCTCAAAGATAACAACACACAACAACATTTCATATCATTCATAAACAAAACAGTTCCAAATTTCCAACTACGATGCCTTTTCGGTTTGATTTCGGTTCTTGATTTTTAGAGTGTTTAAAGGGATGCATTGGGGGATATTTTGAGGGATCTTAAGATACAAGGTTTAGAGGTTTTACTTACTTGTTTTAAGAGGCCAAACAAGGGTAGAGGGTTAATATGGACTTAACTTTAAAACCATGGTCTCTAAAAACCTCTTTCTTGAATCCCTCCTTCTTCTTCTTCTTCTTTCTTCTCTCAAACTCCCATGGACCCTCAAGAAATATTAAAATCTAATCTTCCTCCCTCTCTCTCCACCAAAATATTCAAGGGAAAAAAGGTGTTTGGGCTTAGCTTATATAGAAAATGATAAGAAACAAGGTAATTAATATTTTTGTACTTATTTCATTCCTTCACATGGCTCATTTAATGTAGTTCAAGTTGTTAGGGGACAAAATTAGATTGTTGGGAAGCTAAACACAGCTAGGGATCAGTTTGGGGGGACAAAATATTATCCACCATCAATCAAGGGATTTTGCATTGGTTTGTGTGCCCCTTTGTGCAAGAAAATGCATTTTGGTGTATATTCCTATTGAGACCTATTATTTTAGTATATTTATGATAAATATAGTATTTCCATGTATTATCGTAGTTTCCATAGCAATTGATTAAATAGATGTAGTCTTTTAAGTCAAATAAAGCTATTTTGACAATATATGATTTTTTGACTTATTTTGTTGTGTATAAACTTCAATAATAATTTGTTTTCTTTTGTTTACCTATAACACTATATTATTTTGTATATTACTTGTTCAACATGTATTAAATCATCATAAAACGTAATTTAATACCTTTCTCATCATTTTAAGCTAAAAAGAAAGCAAAAAGTCACTTTTTGACACACTTCCCAAGGTGATCAGCCACTAACGGGTATTTTTGACATTTTTGATGTTATTTTGTCTTTTACCACTTAATTGTACTTAAATCCTTAATTTAGGGTATCCATGTGTCAAAATTTAAGTTTTTAAGACTTTTTTGCTGTATTAGGGTCAAAATAGTCATTTTACCCTATTAATGAGGATTTTTTATTTCTAATTCATTATTTCATGATATTTACTTCATTTAGAATGTTAGGAGATTCTCCAGGTGTTAAGGTTTTGTTACCTATATTTTGGACCTTTTTAGAGTTTTCGGGCCGACCTAAGGGTTTTCGGTTCGACTTAGGGTTTTGAACCTCTTTCGTATTCTATGGCCTCGTGGACTATCAAGCTGTATGGGCTACTTTTTTACAGATGGTGAAAAACCAGTGTGCAGGTGAGGACCGATCAAGCTGTATGGGCAGTTTTTTGAAAATTTTGATTGTTGGTTTTAAAGCTTCGCTCTTGGGGACTGTGACCTTGTTCTTTAGGGCTACTTTTTTACATAAATTAAACCCTCGGAAGTGGATTTCTTAAAGGTTTTAAGCTCGCTTTTGTTTATGTTTGTGGACCCTTTTGGGATCAGGTGATTTTGATGGATCTTGGTATCTGAAAATGGGTTTTCTTGGGTGGTTCACGTGATCTGGGTTTTGGGGCCTGACAAAACAGTTGTCCAATCATTTTTGAGGGACCTGTAGATTAGGATTCAGATACTTGGCATGATAACAAAGATAATAAAAAGAACATGTGCTGAGAAGGAAGACGAGAAACATAATAAAAAGCTTGTGAAGGATCGCCTTTGCGTGTGAACTAGGAAACAGGTGAAAGGGGAATTGCGATGTCAATAGGAAAACCAGCTCTTATAACATTCATGATCTAAGGAAGCACTGGAAGGAAGGATCACCCTACCGCTTCGCTATCGCTGCCGCAACTGCTGCTACTGCTGTTCGCGCCACTCCTGTTGCTGCCGCCCTTATTGGTGCCGCTGGAGGATCCTCTGAGGGCCAAGTGGCCCCATCAAGTGTCCTCTCACCCAAGTCTCATAATCTCTTGGAGGCTTCAATAAAGTCAAGACGTCAACACCCCCCATCTCTAACATGACATCCAGATTTCTTATCCCATCTTTCAAGCACATCTAGGCAGGAGGAGACCTTAGGATACGAAAATGATCATAACTCAGGGACTGGTGGACCACTCTCTCACCCAGATACCACTCCTTACAAAAAGGAGCCTCCGAATGGATGTGTAGAGAGGAGATGATTTGGTTGCGCATTAGATCTTCACCTTCCCTCTCCTCAAAACCCCTCTAGACATCCCAACGGACCTATAAAGCGAAGTTCTAATAAGCCACAATTATGAAATAATAAGAAGAAAAGGATTGTTTTAAAGTAAAAGAAAAGAAAAATATACTTGATCTGGAGTTAATCTATCCAAAAAGAGCTAATATCTATCTTGATTCTTCCCCCTGCTTTCCTTCCCCTATATTACCTCAGCCAACGAGCTCCACAAGGAATCACCTGGGGATCTGCATGGGAGTTCACTAGGATATACATCTTGAGGAACTCGTAGCACTACAGCTGTAAAAATGAAGATAAGAAGAATCAGGTAAAGGATTGTAGGATTGTAGGATCATGTCCCTTCCAAATCGTCCAATAGCTAGCCATGCTCATCTCCTTTGGTACTTGACTGACGGCCTTTATATATCTATACAAGGTGGTAAGAGCAGCACCACCCCAATCAAAAGTGATAACCTAATCCAGATGGCAGAGGGCTCCCAAGTAATGTAGATGAACTGTGTTATTTTTGTTCACAAACAAGGAGACACCGAAGAGATACATCAGATAGGAATGAGCAACCCACTCATAGTAACGAGGCTTAGTGCATTGGAAGTGGCATAAGTGCTCATAAAACCAAGTGTATTGGACCTGTCCTCTATTCATCTATGTAGCAGCAGTCTCGAGTAAATAGGTCATGGCCTCATGAGAGCGATGAATTTCTAGGTCAAAAGAAATTGGGTCCCCACTAACTCAAATACCAGTAATCATAACAAAGTCCAAGGGAGTCACCGTTTCCACGAAAGTAGTAAAGTTAAAGGTGGTGGTGGTGTCCCACCACATCTTAGCAAGAGCAGTCATCTGGACTCGGTTGTTGCTGGTGTCATCTAGTAACGGTATAAAGCGAATAAAGCTAGCCGCACCAACATACGCCTGACTCTAAGTATGGACGGCTCGTTACCACTCTAGAGCACTAGTAGAGCCCCTATAGCTACGAATGCGCATGTTAGGGTTCGTATAATGAAATCCATATTTTATGTATTTAATTTTATTTTTTTAATAAAATTAATTTTCTATTTTATGAGAATCTTTATGAGCAATGTATGTATATTATTTCTTAATGTTGTGCATGGATGTCCGATATTCAGTATAATATTTAATCTGGTGTGTAGAGTACGGCTTATACACATAATATCAAATTTTAGGTTCTTACAGAATATAAGTTTTATGTTCACAGAGTTTTAGTAGGCCAGTATTGGTTATGGGTAACAGATAATAGCGTCGTCTATTGTTCTGACTCTTTGTGCCAGTACATTTTGTGTGTATTGAACGGGACATTTGGGGTAATTAATTTTATACTCACTATATAAATTAATTCACACCCTAAGGTTATTATGAATAGTGTTTATCCTCTTAATTCAAAAATAATTATTAATTTGCATATATTTAACCTTCGTTATTTTGATTCATTAGAGATTGCGATCTTATGCGGATTTATATTCCCGATGAGTTGGCTAGTGATATTATTTATATGAAAAATATTAATTATTAACGAAATTCACGTCCTGATATATCGGGATTGGTGATACCCTCTTAAGGATGCTTATAAGTTTTGACCGGACCAAACCCTATAGGGGAATTTAATTATTCGGCCGTCAATTAAGGTAAGCGAAAGAGCTTAAGGAATATCAAGATGCCAATTAAATTAAATTTTCAGTAATTAAATTTAATTGGTGGGTATCGAGAATCTTAATATGTGGAGAAATGGTAAGCATTAAATAACATAAGCTCAATGCAAGAAGATCTTGAGATTATGGGTCAGAGTGCAATTATAATTCTTTAGTGGTGTGAACTGTAATTCAGTATTTTATGGAAATTATAAAAACTGCTGCATATTTCCTTAATTGCAGAAACTGCTAGTAGGTGTCTATGTTCCATTGGAAGTCTTACTCATAATTACTCCCCAGGTCCCTGCTGTAGCCCTATATATATGCGAGTAGGCTAAATCAGTTAGATATCATTGATATATTATTTTGTCTCTCAAGACTAAATATATCTGGGTTCTGCCGGTACGAGTTCTTGATAGTTCGTAGCCCACACTACGTTCAAGAATCGCATAAGGGAATACAGTAGAAGATCTGAATGGAGTTTCAACTCAGAATCCAACCGTAGTTGAAAACTAGATCGACAAAAGGTATTCATCTAAATTAACTTTGGTTGCACGGGTTTTATTTTCATCGTTCTTTATCAAAAGTTTTATTTGGAGTCCGTTTCGGCGTTTGCCCGTCCAGTTAATTTTTTTACGAAAAATCATTTGCAAAAATAATGATCTTTGTAGTATTGCCTCCAACAATTGGTATCTGAGTTGTTTTATTTTTTATTTTCGATTATCGGGGCCGGGTAATTTTAGAACTGTTTCTAACTTTGTTTTGCAGGCGTTCTAATCCTGGTTTTATGATCGTCAATTAATTTTCATGTTTGAGTAAATGGTGTGAATGATGATTATTTTTTTAATCACAGGGGTTGACCGTGATCGACCAAATGTGAGCCTTCAGAATATAGGATCAATGTAATAGCTAGTTTTATATTTTTAAATATCTGTTTAAATTATTTAAGAACAGGTTGAACATGTCCAATACACGAAGAACGGAGGCGGCACCAACAGTGGTTCGAGTTTTTACAGGCCACAGATCGCGGTAAGTTTTAATGGTTTTAAATGATTTTTTTGGTAATTTTTCTGCAGTATTTATGTATAAAAAAATAGCTTAAGTAATAAGTCAAAAAAAGCAAGAAAAAATCACTAAAATAGCTCGGTTCCGGAAGTTTTGCCGACGATGGTTCGGCGCCGATTTTTATGATTTTTAGGCCCTTTTTGGGACTATTTTTTGGAAAGTTTTATAAACATAAAATATCAGCAAAACATACCTCAAAATACTATTAAAAATCAAAAAAAAAAATTGGGCCAAACAATGGATTAAAAAGAAAGAAAAAAATAGCAACGATTTTTTTGGCGGCGACGGTGCTACAGCAGCAGCTTCTGGGCAATTTTCTAACATTTTTTGGGCTTTTCTCGAGTAAAAATTTTTACAAATAGATAGTACTTTTTGAGAGCTTTCTTTTGATGCAAATTACATCAAAAACAAAGTTCGGATGAGACCGGAACGGACTCAAGAAGTTGGCGGTTAAAGGCGGCGGCACTGATGAGCGGTGGCAGTCCATCTCATGCGGTGTTTCAAGTTGTTTTTAAGCAGATTTTTCATAGAAAAATTGTACTTTTTGAGATCTTTCTTTTGATGTAAAGTACGTCGAAAATCGAGTTCAAGAAGAGGTCGAAAAAGCCTCAAGAAGTTAGCGGCACAGTGCTGTGGCGTGCAGCAGCGTTTTTGATGTTCGGGCCATTTTTTTGACTATTTTCCAAGTAATTTTTCAGTAGATTTTTTGACAGAAAAATCTCATCTTTCGAGAGGTTTCCAACGATATAAAACTTGTAAAAAATGGAGTTCGGATGAGGCAGCAGGAGCCGCCTGAAGGCGGCGGCGAGGCGGCGCCGGTGACTTTCTCTCTTTCGAGGCTGGTTTGATGTATATTTTGATGAATGATATGATATATACTGATATATCATAGAGTATCAAGGAAGTTTGATGAAATCAGGACACTTAATCAACGGCGAACAGGGATTGAAACAGCTGATTTTCTTAGGGAGACCAAAGCACCTCAGTGTTTCACTTGGATCACTAAATCAGAATATATGCATATCCTGTTTATATATATATGAACTGCGTGGATGATTGCATATCTGTTTTATTTATCCCGTTGATTTAATTAATTCAAAATTTTGGTTTTAATTAAAATATTTTGTAATAGAAAAAAAAATTAAGTTTTTTTAATTAATTAATTAATTAAATGGAAAAACTTTAGATATTTTATTTTTTTTACAAAATATCATGTTTAAAGATGATTTTTAAAAAAAAATTCAGATATCTTGGAAAAATGTGAGAATTAATTCCAAATTTTTGAATTAATTAAATGAAAAAATGTTTAATCAAAATAAATTATTATTTTTCAAAAAATGTGTAACGAAAAATAAAATAAATAAATGCCTTTAATCACTACCTTAATTGAAAAGTTAAAGAAAAAATTGTACATTTATTATATTTTATTTGTTACGTATTTAAACACGAAAAGATGGTTTGATAAATCAGAATCTTTGGAATCATGTACATGAAAAGATATTTGATTCTTTCAGATTGTGTGGCTTTCGAAATTAATAAATTTATATTAATTAAACAAATTTTTATAACCCTAAAAAATGTTTTAAAAATCTAAGTGCGAGAGAGAATTTATTCACAAATAAATCTTGCGGTCTTCATCACCAGTTTGTAGGAGATGTAATTAAACCCTGCATGTCGATAGTAAGGCCTTCCTTCCCAATGGACAGATTAATTGCGGTATTACCAGTATGAACCTCCTTTAGGGATAATTCAGGTTAATTGTTAGTGTGGATCACTTCTCCAACTGATTGATTCATTGCAAACCGATTAATTTAGAATTATGTGATGGTTAAAATTTAGCTGTATATAATAGTATTCTCTCCAACTAAGTCACTGCTATTATATATTGGACCAAAGCTATGCATGTATTTAATTTTACTTGGCATGGTCAGTTGCCTAGATAGTAAAATTAAAAGAAATTGGCCCTTCTAGTCTTATGGAGGATAGTAGACCCAACGAGGCATGCTATTCTCAGGTTACTAGGATGTTGGCGAATTAATTTTAAAATGGTAGAGGGAACCAAATTAAAATGAATTCAAAATTTTTCTCATCATAATTAACGATTTTTTAGTTATGTGATTCACATGATTAAAATAGCTTTCAACCCACTCGCTTCTATTCTCAAAGAAAATAAACTTACAAGACTGAATTTTATTGACTGAAAATGTAACTCGAATATAGCTTTAATTACAAATAGTATTCCTTTAATATAAGAAAATGTGTTTGTTTCTGAAAAAAGTTTTTCCTCTTGGCTGAAAGGCATGAAGAAGAAAAAATTTCAAAAATAGGGAGACACGATTTCCAGGGTAGTTAGTGGGCCACGAACTGGTGTGAAAAAGTCAAAAAGTAGATATTTTCACTGTAACCAGACCCGACACTGGAAAGATCTACGCCCAGTATTTTTCAGAAGGCAGAACAAATAAGGTAATTTTTGTTCGCTGGTTGTGGAAACATGTTTAGCGGTGAAATCTACCAGTACCTGGTGTGTAGATACGGGAGACACTAATCATGTCTGTAATTAATTACAGGGATTCCAAAAAACCCGACAACTTAGTGATGGGGAGATTTATTTGCGTATGGGCAATGATACAAAGGTAACAGCAGTTGCAGTATGAGATGTCACTCTCAGTTTTGGTAGAGATCGGATTTTAATACTGAGAGATTGTCTTTATGTACCAGCCATTAGAAGGAACTTAGTTTCCATTTTTGGATTGGCTAAAGACGGATATTTGGTTTATTTTAATAATTATGTAGTTATTAAGGACAATAAAAGGGTTATCTATTCTGGTACATTGGTGGATGATCTTTATATTATTACTCCAATCTTCTCCTACACTGTAACTGACTAAAACGAATAATACATCTATATTACCATATAAGAGAAAGTTTTCTTATTTAATGAACTAAACGTTTATTTGGCACTTACACTTAGGTCATATTAATCTAAAAAGAATAAATAGACTTATAGCAGGTGGACCTTTGAGTTCATTGGAAGTGAAGGCACTTCCAATCTGTAAATCTTACTTAGAAGGTAAGATGACCAAGAGGCCCTTTTTGACCAATGGCTATAGAGCTAAAGAACCGTTGGAGCTGATTCATTCTGATGTCTGTGGTACTATGACAATCTAGGCTAGAGGTGACTTTGAGTACTTCGTCAGTTTCATTGATTACTACTCAAGGTATGGATATATTTACCTGATGCATCATAAGTCTAAATGTTTTGAAAAATTCAAAGAATTCAAGGCAGAGGCGGAGAAGCATCTGGGTAAAAGTATCGAATCACTACGATCTGACCGTGGTGGAGAATATCTATTTGCAGAGTTTAAGAACTACTTATCATCAGAGGGGATTACATCCTAGTTGACTATATCCCAGTTCACAAACAAGGAGACACCAAAGAGATACATCAAATAGGCATGAGCAACCCACTCATAGTAACGGGGCTTAGTGCATTAGAAGTGGTAAAAGTGCTCATAAAACCAAGTGTGTTGGATCTGTCCTCTGTGTAACAGTAGTCTCGAGTAAATTGGTCATGGCCTCAGGAGAGCGATGAATATGTAGGTCAAAAGAAATTGGGTCCCCACTAACTCAGATATCGGTAATCATAGCAAAGTCCAAGGGTGTCACCGTTGCCTCGAAAGTAGTAAAGTTAAAGGTTGTGGTGGTGTCCCACCACATCTTAGCAAGAACAGTCATCTGGACTCAGTTGTTGCTGGTGTCATCCAGTAACGGTATAAAGTGAATAAAGCAAGCCGCACCAACATACACTCTGAGTATGGAGGGTTCGTTACTACTCTAGAGCATTATTAGAGCCCCTATAGCCACGGATGCACATGTTAGGGTTGGTATACTAAAAATCATGTTTTAAGTATTTAATTTTATTTTTTTAATAAAATTAATTTTTTATTTTATGAGAATCTTTATGAGCAATGTATGTATATCATTTATTTGTTATGCATG